>BHFT01003309.1:0-91336 GCA_004320025.1 Laticauda laticaudata | reverse complement strand
CATAGCGTTTTCCAACGGATGGCAAGTTTTTTTTAACATTTTACATCCTCTTTGCATCCGTTGGTGCAGTGTGACATGGGCTTTAACTAACAGACTAAAATACAGCTATTTGTTACATATAGAATATGAGAGCTGCAAATCAGATCTGAAATGACATTGTTGGATGGATTCTTTGGATGTACAGATATTCTGGAATCTGAATATCCAAAGGCCAGCTGAACCACAGAACTTCAGTATTTGAATGGAAAGCAACTCTTTGGCTCTATTTGTGAATCACCAACCTTTTTCTCATGAACATGATGGATAATGAGTTTAATGAACCATATGATGAATATTCAGCCTAATAAAGCACATACACACTGTTTGGATGCAAGATGTATGGAAATGCAACACAATGATGTGCTAAAGACTGAGAAAAGTTGAAATTAGGAATGATGAGTCAGAAATCATGTCAAGAACTTCCTAGATCAAGAACAGGCCAGGAACAACCTATTCCTCAAAAATTGTGACAACATTCCATGAAAAAGAATGATGAAAACCAGCTGGTTGGGGTCCATTTTTATGCTATAAAATAGATAAGTCTCTAGGTTTTCTCTCTTTTAAGATATATATAGATATAGATATAAAATATACAATACTTGATATCAATTCAGTCTATTGTTTTAATGATTCAATTTTAATTCTCTTGGGCTCCTATTTCATGAAAACATCATACTCCCTAGATAATATTTTACCATGTAAAGCCCCACAAAGCCCTCCATTTTTCCACTTTCATTAAAGGTTCATTACATTGTCTCAGAGCTAACTCCCTTTCCTAATTCTAACCAACATAGCACGTCATCTGCCTCTTGGTTTATTTAAGCTGAGACTTTCATGGTTCACTTCCTTCCATATAAACCAGCCAGCTCAGGTCTTCATCTTGTCAGCTGAAATCTTCTCTAAATACCACCTCCAGATGAGTAAGAGAGCTTATGAGAAAAGTGGAACAGGAAACTCCACATCATGAAATGATTGATCCAAAGAAGCTGCTTGGTTACTAATTTCATAGCAATTCAACACCTGGCAATGACATTCCTCCCCCCATCAAGAATGTTTAAATTTTATTATATTATGGCTTCCTATCATTTTAGTTCTGTGATGTTTCTCCTTATTCCAGGTATGCTATTTTAAGAAATTTTCTCTGGTTTTAACGGGATAGTTTAATCTGAAGCATAGATTCCATGTTCAGATGTCTTAGCATTTTCAACTGTGTTATTTTCAAGCCTGGGTTTTTTTTTGTAATACCTTGCATGATATCCAAATAAATCTTGTCTGAATCGAATCACCACCTACTACCATGAAGCCTTTAGAATATTATGCTCAGTGTTCAGTATTGATAAATCCAGACATCTGAAGATGGAATCTATGGTTTTCAATTGTAAGTGGACACTGATGTTTATTTAACAAAGCCTTCTGTAGTTAGAAAATGAGGCCACAACCATCTTGATAATTAAGACTTATTTCTACAATGTGCTCTATGGGAATGGTTTTAACTGAGAGTTGGCAACTTGTTCAGTGGTGGGAGCCAAAATGGATATATATATCTTACCTCTCAACACCACACTTAATGTGCAAATTCTCCTCAAATTGTTATTTTTGAATTGTTTTCATGACTATGGTTGAGATCAATCTTCAGTGATGCTTCTAGTGGAGCTATTCAACATTATGATATTTTAAAAATTAAAATAACATTTTATAATATTAGTCCTTATGCCAATAGCTGTAAGGGTGAGTATTCTGGCAAAAGAATCAAAATATATTCTTACAAATCATGCAATTTGGTAAATATTAGAGAGTTGTTGATGTTAACCTCCTCCCTAGAGATTGTATGTGCTTTTAAGTAAAAGAGTTGTTAAGTGGGTAACTTAAATGTTTTTAAGGATAAATGTTTCCTAACTCAGTTTCAGTTTATTCTCGATAACAATTGTCCTAAGGGTAGCTATATGAGTATGCATTCTGGCAATATATTGTAGCAGACTGGGAGATGTGGAAAAGGCTTTGCCTTGAGGGAAAAAAGGAAACTTTCCATAGCCTGAATTTGATCCAGAAGTCTCTGGTTCTTAAGGAAAATTTAAGGAAACCTTAAGGAAAATTCTTGACTACTTGAACATAGTCAAGCCTCACTACGATGAAGTCCAGTCAGATGGGGAAAGTTGAGTTTAGTCAATTAGAAAATAATGACGATGTAGATGCCTCCCATTGTATGTAGCTTGCCATTCTCCAAATAAATCAAGAATGGGAATGTCACTGCAAATCTTGTCTTCAGATTCTAGTTTGTTAAGTCTTTGCACTTTGGCTAGTTTCTAAGAGGTTCAGCCATTTTTTTCTAAATAAGAATGACTCGAGTAAACAGAGTTATTTGTCATAATAAGCCAGAATTCTCAGGGCTTATCATTGCATCTGTGCATAGGCACATTCTAGCTAAATGAAATCAAACTATTTAGTTCAGCTAAAGTCCTACAGAAATCAATGGAGCAAGTAAATCACAATTGAATTAGACCCTTGTCTGCAATAAACCTAACTCAGGGCTGAATGTATACATGACAGATGCCGTGGACTTAAAAGCCTTTAAAACTATATATACTGCACCCCACCCCTCTCCAGGAACTAAACTGGGTGATTCAGTGAGCAGAACTTTTTAATCTTTTGACTAAAAGGCAGCACCTCTGTGCTGTTTTAGATCAGAAGCAGATGCTTCAACTTATCTTAGTGTGTGGTCTAAAAGTGTAACAATAATTGTATCTATTGTTCTATATATATATATAAGACAATCTTACCAGATTTCTTTTATGGAGTCTAATGAAAGATACTGGCCTGAATCCAGCTCTGTGTGCTGCCTGGTATACATTCTCATTTGCTACAACCCCATCCCAAGTATTGGGAAGCAGATGAATTGATGGGAAAAGGCTAAACTTATTTGGCTTACTTCTGCATATCACGCATGTGCAAATTGGAATGATAGGGCACAGCTTGTGGCCAGCCTTTGATCATTCCAACAGTAGATAGATCTATATCTAAATAGGTAGGTAGGTATATGGATGGATGGGAGGATGGATGGGAGGAGAGAGAAAGAGGGGTTTCATTTCACCTACTTCTGTCTTAGAATTTTAACTTTATGCCTTAGTTTTAGATACATAATATTCTTTTTGTTAAATTTAGAGGCATAGTTTATACTGGTAATAATAGTGTTAATATTTGTACTGCCCTTTTAGCCAGGTGTGGGCTGCAAAAATTTTAGCAAAGGATTCTCTGCCCGGTTGCTGGGTGGGTGTGGCCATGGTGGGTGTGGCCTAGTTGGCCTCCTGCACCATGGCGGAGGATCATTTTTGCCCTCCCCAGTCTCCGGAGGCTTTTCTTGAGTCTCCAGAAGGGCGAAAACGGCCTCCCCGGTCTCTGGAGGCTCTCTGGAAACTGGAAACGGGGCCATTTCCAATCTTCCCAAACTTCCAGGAAATCCGTTTTTCACCCTCCCTGAGCCTCCATGCATGTCTGCATTTACCTGCATCCAAAATGGGCCATGGGAGGGGTGGGATGGGTGGAGCCAGTCAGGAAGGGATTTGGAGGTTCTCTGAACAGAATCTTCGCTAGGGGCTCTCCCGAACTCCTGTGAACCCCCAGCAGCCCAACCCTGGTTTTAGCTTATGTTTTTTACCAAGGTTCCCCAATATTTATGGTTTTGGCGGGAGACAGAAAGAGGATGGTTACACAAGAGCAAATGGAGCGCGTATGCACATACTCGCCCACTGTACGTGCAAGTGAGGATGCATGCGCGCTTGCCTGCTACTTCTGTGGACTGGTTCTGAACAAGCCTCAGAGGTGGGCCCAGCAATTGGGGACCCTTGCTTTCTGTTCCACCTTCCTCTTTCACTGCTAAACAGTTTGTTAATTGTGTTCTTTGATACTGTCTTGGACTGAAATAAACTTTGAACTAAATTGAGTTTGTATTCTAGAGGCCCTGGATTCCCCCCCTCCCCCAATAAACTCTCCTTCTAATTCAGAGTGTGCTTCTCTGCTGTTGTGGTTCTCTGTATCTATTAGTCTAATATTTCTTTGTGGTAAGTTATCAAAGTTCTCAGATTCACATCAGTACAAAGAATCAAATCTCTCTGAACGTTCTGAGTAGCTTCTGTATGCTCAGGGTCTTCATGAGCAAACACGAGGGCTCTAGATAAGAGCCACACATTTTTGAAGTTTTCTCTTGAATAAATTTGAGAGACTGTTTTAAAAAAACTAGCAATAGCACTTAGACTAATATACCACTTTATGGTGCTTTACAGCCCTAGAAGTGGTTTTTACAGAATCAGCATATTGCCCACAACAATCTGGATCCTCATTTTACCCATCTCGGAAGGATGGAATGCTCAACCTTGAGCCTGGTGGGATTTGAACTGCCAAATTGCAGGCAGCTGGTCATCAGCAGAAGTGGCCTGCAGGACTGCACTCTAAACACTACACCACCAAAGCTCCATTTGCAGTGTTTTTATTCTTCAATGCACATATTTCTTCAACTTGTGCATTTTTATTTACAATGTTATTTATGAGCAAGTTTCACTGAACACTTTGTTCAAATGAAATTCGTTTTTGTCCAAGATTACAAACTTTTCCGTAACAAGCTTTTTAAAAAAAAAAATTGGCAAGCAAAATTGCAAAATTTGGAACAAATTTCTAATAGCTAGATATCTGTTTATATCCTGCCTCAAAAATAAAATTAAATACACTCACTTTCAAATGCAAGCCAAAACATTTTCTCTCTATTTCCAGGCCTAGAAGAACAACATCAGATTTTTGATTGAGGCAGAGTCTGCGGGCCCTGATATCACGAAATAAAGTTAGAGAAAATAGCATCTGAAACCTTAGAGAACAGTGGACAGTTAGTGTAGAAACTAGGTAATACAGAGCTATATAAACTATTTTGATGTAAGGCAGCTTCCTAAATTTCCCACAGTTCAGTGCTTTGAACTGATTATTTTAAAAAAGTACTTTGGAGCAACTGGAAACATGAAAACAATAACTTTCTTCATCAAAGCAATTCATGTTTTTCCTAGAATTACATGGCAACCACAGAAGGTAGTCACATAACTCCAGGAAAAGACAGAGGCTCTTTTAAGAGTTGCAGATAGATGTTACATTCTCACATTTAGACTGTTGAAAGCATATTTTAGAGACAAATGTAAAATATTGCACAATAATCCTGATTTTCTACAATAAAGAATTTTTCTTCCTCTCTTACATTTCTGACTGATCATATAAAAGAAATACAACATTTTACTAAATATAATTTCCAAATATAGCTGTGCTCTTATATATGTACTTTATTTATTTTGGCATCTTTTATTCCACATGCTTTAGTGTGCTTCCCCATCCTGTCAGTGGGAGTTACGGGAAGTGGTTTAAAACTGTTCCCTCACACAATTCCAGGCTAAGTTATGTTTATAGCCCATTAACTGTAAGGATTTCATTAGTGATCTCCACTTTTTCTTCTTCCTAACTTTCAGAAAGAGTTTGAAATAGGAATTCTATTTAGCAGTGCTATTTGACAAAAATGTATAATTCATTGCTTTCCAAAAGATGGTTCTGGAAAACTCATTTGATTCATTGATTCAATACTCAGTTGGTTCCATCAGCCAGGAGCCGTAGGTCAAACAAGACAGGAAAACTTCCTTTCACTTGCCAATTGTTATTGCCATTTTATAGGTCAGGGAATTATAAACAGGTTTAGCAATGACCACATTTCTTCCTCAATGCACCTTTTCATGGGATTTGTTGGCAATAACACATTTTTTATTAATCAGACCCAGTTTGACCATCATATGCTTCCTGTGTAGTTGAGTGCCGCTAGATTTTATAACCACAAGTGCCTAACTAAATTTATGATTGATTTTGATGCTCTAAATTACAGTACCAACTCAGTAAACACTGAAAAGATATTTCAAATGTCACTTCAAAAAAATTACTCTTAAGATGAACATGAGAGACTCCTTGAGATGCTTTATTATATTATTTTCTTGAGCTATCTCCAATGTTTATTTTCTGCCCTAACTTGGTTACTACCATATACGGAATATGATTCTCACCTGATGTAACCTCCCCATCACAAGACCCATCATAAGACTCTCACTGATGATTCACATCAGGCCCATCACAAGACACTCAGTTGACACACCCACATCTGAAGCCCTTATTGTTCAGTCCGGAAAAACACGCGGTAGACCGGGTTCCAGTAAACAGGTTCTTTATTTACAACAAGCGAACAGTAGCGGAATGGTTTGGCTAAAGCCGCAGCAGCCCTTTTATACAGGCTTGCCTGCCAGCTTGTAGCCAATGTAATAGCATTAACTTGCCGCCCTTTAATGAACCAATTCCCACTAAACTTGGGCCTTTCAGGTCAATCAGGTTATACCACTTGGACTCTACTAAGTTATACAGAACACCCCTCCCCCTTTAGTTTATGTCCTTACGTGGTGAACGTAGTCGCGCAGGTAGGTGGGGCTTCTTCTGACTTCTACTTGACTTGCGTGGTTCATTTTCGCTGGAGACTTCGAGCGTTCAGGTCGGGATCACTGTCTCTCCAGCTCTTCTCCATGGAAACTGCCTGGGAAGGGTGACGTCGCATGGTGCTACGCTGAGTTGCTTCAGGCCCTCGGTGGCGTTGCCGCTCCCTCCTTGGCTGTCCGGGGCAAGTCGCAGCTTTGGCTTGCGTTGGACCCTTCCAGGATGGGTTCTCTTCATTTTGGATTATTCTGCTGGTCTCATCAACCGTAAGTGTTCTTTTTGCTCTTTTTGATTTGGTTAGATGTTCTTGGTTTATTTTAATAGGTTCTTTTTACCCTCTTTATTTATTCTTTGTATTTCCCCCCCACCCCTTTGTTTTGTTTTCATCGATTTTTATGTTTTGAGGTGCGGGCGGTCGTATGCTCATATTTCCTTCGGGAACGAAGCTGCGTACTATGTTGCCGACTCTCCACTCTTCTTGCCATCGTCCATGGTTAGCATGCGTAGGACCAGGGGCCTGCGTTATTTGTGGTTATTGTGGCTGGTAAGCCATAGAGGGCCCAGGAATTTTTTTGCGTTATACTAGCGTTCGCCGATTTCAAATTTGCGGAATCGTCTGGATGAGTCGGGGAG
Organism: Laticauda laticaudata; assembly: GCA_004320025.1. NCBI lineage: Eukaryota > Metazoa > Chordata > Lepidosauria > Squamata > Elapidae > Laticauda > Laticauda laticaudata. The sequence goes on along the minus strand of BHFT01003309.1, from coordinate 84,172 downwards.
TTTTCTCACAGGTGGTAATTTGGGTGCAATCTAAATCTAAATGTGATCTGAGTTTCCTCCCCATTAACAATTTCTTGCCGGGGCTCATTGTTGTTATACTACTGGGGGTATGATTGAGGGTGACGTAAACGAGTTTATCATTGTCTTTGGACTTCCCACTGGTCCAATTTTTTCTTGTGGCCTTCTTTAGTAAATCTGACCATTCTCTCGGCTAGTCCTACCATTTGTGCTGCTGGGTGGGCTTGGTGTGCGGTTAGTGCCATGGCATACAACCTAAAGGAAGCTCGGCAACTGTTTTCAAAATATGTTATAGGCAGTAGTTGGGCCCATTGATCGGACACTAGGACATCCGGCAACCCTGGGTTTGCGAATAGTTTGTTGCAGTTGCTTGATAACAGCATCGGTTGTCTGTAGATGACCTTACTATTTAACTTCCAACCAATTTGAGTATGCTATCTACGATAATCAAAAAAACGAATGCCCCCTTGTGTAGGAACCTGTGAAGTCAATGTGAGTCTAGACCAGGGGACCGCGTGCGGGTTCCTCAGTCCCGTATTGGTTGCTTGTTGGGGTGGTGAGGCCCTGGTTCTCTGGCATTTATTGCATGTAGCAACCATAGTTCAATATCTTTGTCTAGCCAGGCCACCCAGACAATAGCTCCTGGCCAGGCTTTTCATTATAATTTACTATGCCTGCCGTTGGCCCTCATGATAGCATACCCAACACCTTCGTTTGCAATTGGAGGGAATTTACCACCGATTTTCACCCCCATAATCAAACCCCCCTATTTGATACATTGACCAGTTCAGTCTGTCTTGGTGTTGAAAAGGTTTAAAGTTTTCAGTTTTTTGGTTTTCTGCCAAGCCGTTACCTACCCAATTTAAAATGCGGGCAGTCACTGGGGTCTTTTGCAGTGGTTCTGGCGACATCATTTGCAGATAGTGGCAGTTCCGGGGGCAGGCTTCTATTTGCAGGTGGTAATCGTTGGAGCTGGTGTCTTTTCTGTTATTGGTTAGCGGTGTTCAACTTAATGCGTTCTGCATGTGGGGATTTCGCGCTCTCTCCCGGTCGATGTATTCAATGTGTATGGTATGCAGCTAGGAATTCTGACCATTCTAGTCATTCATGGGCAATAAAAGTGTTTGTGTGGGTTTGTTTGCCTCACCAAAATTCCTAGTAACGGTTTATGGTCAGTTACAATGGAAAAATGTTCCTCCCATTAAAGCGTACTCATGAAAACGTTTACCTCGGCGTCGATTGCCAGGCCCTCTTAGTTGTGCTATAGTGCGGTTTCCGCTGTTGGACAGTGTTTTCGAGTAAAATGTGACAGGTGTCTCTCTCGCCGTCAGGCAATTGGTGGCTCAGGATGCACCGACTACAAATGGTGAGGTGGTCACAGGTGACCACAATAGTTGTGTTTACTAAACTGAATAGAACAGTTGTTGAGTGATTAATTAAGTTTTTTATGCCTTGGAATGCTTTTTGCTTCTTTTTATGACCCCAATCCAACTATGTTTTTCTTATCAGTTATTGATGTAATGGTTCTTGCTATCGTTGCTTTGTGGGCGAGGGAATATGTTAACAGAAGTGTTATTAGACCCAAAAAATGCTTTGCAATTCCATTTTGTGTTTTGGTTTGGCTGCGTCTTTATAGCCTTGCACTTTTTTTTTTGTTGGGTGTATACCCTCTCCGTCAATTAAATACCCACACAAATTGACGCGATTCAGTCATTAGGGCCAGCATTTTTCCTTTATTAACTTCAGGCCGGTATTTCTCTAAATTTGTTAGCACTTCTCTTTAGGCTTGTTTCTAATTGGGTCGGTGTTTTTGGCTGGAAATTAGGACGTCATCAAAGTGTGGAACGACCCCTTCTAATTCCATTTCATAGGCATTCATGAGGCTTTGGAAGATGCCTGGGGCAACGCTTACTCCAAATTTGAAGTCTGTTACATTTGAATGCCCCTTCTGTGAGTTACTATTGTCTTGTGCCTGGCGTTATTGGGTCTACAGGGAAGTTGTTGATTGGGCTTTGGGGGGGCTTTTTTTGCTAAAACAATCGGGGCTTGGCAAAAAATTTTCCTCCCCCAAGCGAGTGCAGTAAATTGCTGCACGACTGGCACCGAGGTATGCGCTTTACTGCAATGCGTGGTTCAGGTAGCCTTTGTAGGTGGCTCCGCCTTGTAGTCTCAGTTCAGTTCTTAGTGGGAATTTTACTGCGTCTGCTAGGGACTGTTATTTTTTTGCGATTCCTGGCAGACTTTTCTCGGATGTGTCCCCTTTTCTTGCAAGCCCGACAGATGGCATCAGGAAACCTGCACTTGGCTCAGGAATGGTTTCCCTCGCAGCCAGTGCATTTCCCCTCACCAATTTTTCTTTTTTTGCGCTTTTTTTTGGGGCGGTCACAGGCGGTGGACCTCTCATCATCATCTTCCGTTTCTGATGAATCCAAAAGGTCCTTCGTGTGTATATTGTGTAGCGGAGAGCTGGCTTCTTTCCTCTGGGTAGGGTCGTTGCATCATTATTTGGCTATTCATCAGCTTCATGGTGGATGCTGACTTTTTTCTCGCGCTTCTGAGCTGTGGCTTTCTGCGATTGCTTCAGCCACTGTTATATTGGGTTTATTTAAGTTAATTTTATTTGTAAGTTTAGAGTCTCTCTATGACCTAGAACGACACGATCTTGATGGCTTCATCCATGTTCAGGAACTCGAACAAGCTCCACCCAGGTGTCGGAGAGCCGCCACGAAATTCAGCGATGGTCCTCAATTTTCCCTTTGGTCCCTTTTGTAGAAACTCATGCCTTCTTAATAAGATTGGAACACCACCGGCATGTAGTGAGCCTTTAGCATTCGGGGAAGCTCAGACCCGGTTCATCGGTTCACGTCTCTGGGCTTTTGCCAATGCCTTGGCCATATCTTTGAACCAGTGGGTTGACCCCAATGCGCGGTTAGGAGACAGCCTTCTTTCGCTGATCCTGATATTTCTCCATCTCATTGCTCTCTAAGAAACATCAGGAAATGTCCTATGTATTGATTCCCAATCCTCTTCGTTGGGATTGAAGGGTGCGGGCGGCACGTTACTCCCGGCCATCACTTCTAGCCTGGATTTCTTTGCCACGTGCTCGGTCTCGTGTTTTAGGGCAATCCCACCCTCGTTGCCAGTGTTCAGTCCGGAAAAATGTGAGGTAGACCGGGTTCCAGTAAACAGGTTCTTTATTTACAACAAGCAAACAGTAGCGGAATGGTTTGGCTAAAGCCGCAGCAGCCCTTTTATACAGGCTTGCCAATACTGGCCTTTCTGGCCAATCAGGTTATACCACCTGGACTCTACTAAGTAATGCAGAACACTTATAAACAGAGGAAAACTCACACTAACCTCCTCTAAATTCCACTGAAGATGTTACCTGGCAATGAAACATTGAGAAACCAATTCACAAGTTTGGAGAATGAACCTTCACTGCATCCTACATCCAAGCTACAGATATTTGCCACTATAAGAATTGAGATTTTAAAAAGGAATCATTCATTATATTTAAAGAGGTGATAAGTTACTAAAAAGTGAAATACCACTCACACATCATCAACAAATCTCCAGGACCATAAATCTCACAAACTTGAAATATGGCATATGTTTCTCTTGGCTTCTAGGTGCTCACTAAGAAAGGATTTTTCAAAATGATCATCAGAGATGTATTTTGTATATTATTATTAACATGCTCTGATGCTAAGGAGTTCTACTCCCTCTCCCCACCTGAAAAGAAATCTGTTCCACATGCAAAACATAAGCAGAGGAGTTTCACTTTTAGCTTCACAGCAAACAACCAGCTTTAGTACAGAACAGTTAAGCTAAGCCACGCCCAGGCTCCTTGCTGTCTCCTTCTTGCTCCTTCTTACTTTCCAAACAGCCCACAACTCTCACACACTGACAGGACGCTAGCCAGATTAATACCGATGGATGCAGGTGGGCAGAGGCACAAAAAAAACCTAAGCCTGACCACATAGTTTTGTAGCGAAGCATGGGTATCAAGCTAGTTTACTATATCCTTATATTTCTTTTCCTTTCTGGTTTGTTTTTTGTACTTTTTATTTTTTACACTTATTTTTTGTTTAGTTGGTTTTTATCTTTTTAATTTTAAAGTTTAATAAAATTACTTTATAGAAGAAAAAATGGCTCCTTCAGAGGTATTTGGAGATGAGTCAAATTGTATTATCTTCAAATGGTGGTGAGTACAAAAGAGAAACTGATTATAATTACATCAATTGGTATTTGCTTTTAAACTTATTACATTGATATTTAAGCCACCCAGCATTTCCATAAATGGAGTAGTATACAAGCTGCACTGATAATTAACTAAGTAAATGTTCTTATTCATCACTTCTATTCCCTTTCACCTTCCTTAGTTTATGTCTCCCAAATACAGTGGAAACTAAGGATGTGCATTTAGATGTTTTGTATATCTACAATTACCTCTTTTAATACAAAATGTATTGTACTGAACTTCCAGAGCTACAAAATACAATGAAGTCATATCTACCAATCACTCTAGCAGCATTTTTATCTTATAACAATGAAAAAAGCTTTTATTTGCAACAAAAATCTTTAGCAGTAGGATTAATAAAGTGAGCTAAATCTGGCTAATTAACAGGCCTATATGTAAAAAGAAGAAAATAAGGTCACTACACTCAATTCTGTTTGTGCTTATTTTATTTCATTTATTTTCTGTTTAATCTTCCTGCAATTGGGGATTCACCTTCAATTTGATGTTATCTTCCTTTTGGATAAATAGTAATAAAAATTGCTCTATCAAATGAGCCCAATTAAATTTAGAACTCTTAACTTTATCAATGTGTTAAATGCCCAATAAAGTAGTTTACAAATTGAAATGCAATCTATTTTCTGCAGCTTGAAAGAACACCTTGAACATCATACATGACTACAGAAGTAACCAATTTGGGAGGACTCTGGTGGCATAAATGTCTGAAGGAAACCAAGATATTGCAAAAATAGCAAAATGCATTGTGACATCATAATCCAAATCCTAGACTTTTGTATTTGCTTATTGTACTTTTGGACATCAGGATGTAGGTCATAAGGTTTTTATTGTGATGTCATGATACATGTTTCATCACTTACGCTTCCTTGTCACACCCTATTTTTTGTACACCTTTACTTGGGAAGTAATTTCAGGTCCAGTAGAGCTGCCTATACATGTTGAACTGTGTCCCATTGCTGGTGAATACAAGGGAACAGAAGACATCATGATACAAATTACATGATCACACAATTTATATATTAACTTCATGGGACATATGCCATCTCTCTAAATAATGCAATTGTGACTTGCAATGAACACATCTATTAGGCACCAGCTAAACCTTTGTTAAATCTGCAAAGGTGTCAACTGTGGTACTTATTTTATTAGACTTGAAAGTCTGCCAATTCACATAATTAAAAATAGACAATATAGAAAACAGGATGAGAAGAGATCTTGGAAGTCTTCTAGTCCAACATCTGTTCAAGCAGGAGAACATTCTGGACAAATGGTTGTCAAATGTCTTCTTGATAACTTCAGGGAAAGAGCACCCACAACTTCTGGAGGAGACAAAAAAACAATTAAAAATAACAAGAACACAGGATTATATTCATTTGTTTGTTTGTTTGTCAAACATGTGCAAAATAACAAGTATAAGTATGAACATAAACAAGAACAAAGGGAGTATATACAGATAAATGGGGACAGAAAGACAAGGACGGTAGGCACGCTTATGCACGCCCTCTTTAAGGACCTCTTAGAAATGGGGTGAGGTTCTTGGTAGACAGTTTGAGATTGAAGCTGTGAAGGGTTGAGGCCATAACAATGGAGTCGGGTAGAGCATTCCAGGCATTGACAGATGCAGACAAAAATTACAAACAGACATGCCAGGAGCACAAGAGGCAACCTAATTTCTGGCCTGGGAACAAAAACCATGTTTTCAAATACTTACAGAATTTCTGACCTTGTTTGCTAGAAGGGACCCACAGTACCCCACTCTGCCTGGTCTTATGAGATTGGCAGAAATGACTAGAGGTAAGTGGTTTCCTAATAAAAATTGGGCAGAGCCAGAATAGTTCTTAATGAAAAAGCCAAACAAACATTTAGGTAAGTTTTATTAGCTTTGCTGTCATTTCTTTGATTATTGTGAACTGCCCAGAATTGTCGGGAATCAGCTGCTATACAAGTTTAATAAATTATTAAATTGTATTAATATAAAAATAGAAACTTATTAAATTGTGCACAAATGGTAACTGGGCAAGAAGAAGAAGAAGAAGCTAATATTTGATTGGAAGAAGTAGATGTTTTAGAGCAGGGGTCCCCAACCACCGGGCCCCGAACCAGTACTGGTTTGTGGATCATTTTGTACCGGGCCACAAAGAATGAATAATCGTGATTAAAATATATATAAAAATATGTTTTTAGTAAAGAAATAGTAAAGAAGCCCTTTACTATTGGGGAAGAATTTATTTTGCTGGTCCTTGAAAAAGTGTTTCTGAGTGAAACTGGTCCCTGGTACAAAAAAGGTTGGGGACCACTGTTTTAGAGAAGAGCTTATAAAACTATTCATCTGGTTTCTATAACATATCCATAAGCAGGGGAAAATCAGCATATTCAGATTTTTATAAAGGCAGGGGAGAAGAAACTGCTTTTCCAACATTTTATTGCCCTCTTGAAAAAGTAAGAAATAATTTCAAACAAATGTATCCATAAAAAATTAAAAACTGACACGTGGAATATGCATTACAAATGCCAGAGTGAGGAGGCTACTTTAGGACATGCTTATATATATTCTTCCACTGGATTCAAAATATTAACCTTAGCTGAGTGATGCTCCAAGTTTTAATGATGTAAGGGGGAAATCATTAAATGATAAAGGATTCATCAAAAACACAAAGAGAATTTGGCTGTTTCTCAACACCAAAAGCCAAACTAAGCAGCTATTTACAATTTTAAATGCCTAAGAAAAAAAATATTCAAAAAGTTCCAGAACTTTTGGCTTACATATGTTCATCAATATGCTCCATTTGGCATGGTTTACTTTAAATTTTTGAGTATCTGGAACAAACAGATATACATATTGCAACAACTCTGATAGGATTAACAAAAAAAAAAAGCCAGTGACTATGAAAAGCAGAGCTTTCTTGGCACTTAGATGCTAGAACCCCATGCTGAAATCCAGTAGAACATATGCTCAGTCAGATCACAGGCTATTAGTGCCTTATTTATATTCTTTGGAATTGTTGTTCATTGAGGATTATTACTGCATGTTATACCACTACATAGGGCAAATAATGAATAATCTAAAACAAACATTCAGCAGTAATGCCTGCATTTGGAAGCACCTTGGTTTTGTCTCCTCAAGAGTCAATATTTGGTAATTTCTAGTAATTTCTGAGAATCATTTTCAGATTGCAAATGTACTTTCCTTCTTTCATGTGGTTCCTCTGAGGACAGTTCTCCATTTTATTTTTTTATTTTATTTTCAGGTCCTGTTATATTGATGTTCACTTTTGAAGCATGTTTTTATAATCACCTTATCTGAACAACAATGGATTGCATCCACTAAAACCAAAGTAGGATTCATCTTAGAACATAGAACATAACTACAAAATAATGATCTAGCCTCCTTTACCAGATGCTTATGAGAGCTGATAATTTCTATATATGTTGCCTTTCAATTTAACAAGCCCTATGCATATTCATTCTGAATTATTCTGAGTTCATGAACATTATTCTACACTCAGCATCTACTGCAAAGCCACATCAATTTCTAGAAAGTTATGGTATGGACCAATGGTGGGATTCAATTTTTTTTTATAATTGGTTCTGGGGGCATGGCTTGGTGGGTGTGGCAAGGGAAGGATATCTGTAAAATCTGCCAGTTCTTCAAACTACTCAAAATTTCCACTACTGGTTCTCCAGAACTGGTCAGAACCTGCTGAATACCATCTCTGGTATGGACAGGGCAATGCTGATTATTGACAGATTTAAATACTGGGATAAAACTTCAACCCCAGTAACAGTTCACCACCTCAGACCATAAGTTCTAAGGACAATTAATATACTCTTTAACAGAATCCCATTAAACATGTGAAATGTATACCAAGAACCCAGAACGTAATCCAGGCACTTCTTCAGCATGCCATTAAAATTCTTCAAAGAGAAAAAACTTGTTTTATTGAAGCTATTGGGTGCTTTAAGTCAAAGGAGAAAAGGCAGGGCTCTAAAAAGTTAGATCAAAATACAAAGCTGTAAAAGACAAAATTACAACTGACAGACAGAATTGATTCAAATAAGAAGCTTGTCACTGAAACACACCTTAAGCCGTATGAATTCATTGACTAAGGATGCATTTCATTCATTAATTCTAAAAAAAAGTTAATACAGGGTGTTTTTTTTTAATGTGGGAAATATTCCATTCAAATACACCTTGATTGAGACTTATTTCATCACCTAGAATATGCAAGAATCCTTTGGTTCTGTAAATGCCAGCTTATGCTACATTGAAGATGAATTTAAATGAAATAGCCATCACCAAAAACTGGTATAGCTTTGTGGGGTTTGTGTATGTATATTTGTATGTTTATGTATGTGTTTTATTGACTTACAATGCCATACCACTTTAAAAATCTACACATATAGAATTCACATGAGATAAGCAGCACATCAATTTAATAAATAAAATTTATTACACAGATAAAATAATAAAGCAGAACAAAAAATAAAATAAGCTTTTACTGTACAATTATAAAAGTACCTTTGGAAGTGATATTGAACAACACATAACTTGTCCTTCCAGCTCTTATCATACATCAGACATCAAGGATTTTTTGAACTTAAGCACACCTGAAACTCATCTTAGACCAGGGCCGTCAAACTCCTGGCCCACAGGCTGGATGTCACACACTGGCCACGCCCAGTTTAGTAAAGGGGAGAAAGTCCTGATACATCATGTGATGCCACCATGACGACGTGAGTTTGACACCCCTGCCTTAGACTGTATTTTGTTTTCTGGAGGATTCCAAAGAACACTGCTAGACAGAAGTTGTGTTGATGCAACATGCCCATTCATGGTTTAAATAAACCATGTTTTACTGAGTTTACTCAATTGCTTGGGTACAGGATTCAAGTGATACACTTGAATGTATTGGCTGGATTCTCACAACAAAATAAGCCACAAACTAGTAAAGATGTTTTGGTCAATTATGTCATTACACTAATGCCATTAAACCTGAAGGGGAAGCATCATATGGAAACAATAATTACCATAAAAATCAATTGGGGTGGATTCAGTCATGCTTAGAACAGAAATGCAAATATGCCAGCCTCATCAGAACTGTAGTGAAACATTCACTCAAATCCTTCGTTCTACTACCTACTTTCTTTAAGAGAATATTTCAGCTGTTAGAAAAAAACTGAAGTTTTGCTTTGTTTTACTAAATTCTCAGGGACATTCTAAAAACATTGTGTATGGTCAGTTCACTGCAAGTTTGAGTTCATTTATAACTTTCTCTCACTGTCCCTCCCTCCTCCATCTCCTTTATGAGCAAATCTATTCTAACACAGTGCTATAAAAAAAATCCTAATTTTGCTTTATTATTTTTCCTTCAGTTTTAAACTATTTAAACAATAGCGCATGGGCCCATCAAAGCATAGGGACAGGAAGAAGAGAAAGAGAGAATGAAATGGACCAAAGAATCTAACTGCTGCAGCCAATTCTATATTCTGTCATTTGGGAATTAATATTATAAATTCTGACTGTTAAACTTTAAAATGACAAGAATACAGAGAAAATAAATATAACAACAAAGGAATGGCATGGGAGAAATTCTGCTGGGCCAACCAGGGGTGGGATTCAATTTTTTAACAACCGGTTCTCTGGGTGTAGTTGGTGGGTGTGGCTTGGTGGTCAGGTGACTGGCTGGGCGTGGTCAACTCAACATCATTCACATTAAGGCACACATCTCTTTGCTAGGCCTCTCATGACAATGGGGATGGTGCAACAGTTGTAAGTGTGAAAAATGGTCCTAAGTCACTTTTTTAAGTGCCATTGTAACTTTGAATGGTCACTCCACACAAGCAAAGTACCAGCAAATGAAGGGAAAAAAACTCCAGAGAAGTTCCTGAGACAGGAAGTCTAGTCCTGCCAAGAATGTAATAAGGGTTAACGGAGAGGCAGTTTCTGTAAGCAACACCAGAATGTTTCCTTCCTGCCTTCCTTACAGGATTAGGCCAGTAATTTCTTCTAACAACTGGTTCTCCGAACTGCTTAGAATGTTAACAATTGGTTCTGGCAAATAGGTGTGAAATGGTAGAATCCCACCTCTGGTGCCAACTTATTAAAAACCAACTCACTGAATCCACCTTAAAAAGACATCTCTAAGGTCAGTCATTTATGGTACATTTGGAGACTCAACCAAGCAGCTTCCTCACAAATTAAAGGTAGAAATCATTATCTGTGGTCCTCGTCATTGGCTTCCAGATGTCATTAAGGAGAATACGCATTCCTACATTTTCTTTCATATGCTATATTCTTCCCTCACTTCCGATGCAAAACTGAAGGGCTACAATAAGAATGCCAAATCTGCTGTGCAGATGCTAGAAACTCTCTGTTTCATCACCTCCAGTTTTAATAGTGCCTGTTCTATTTTCGGCAAATAGAATTCTTCTGGATGGTGCCAGCTTCATTCTGTGATAATTTCAATCATCAGCAAATCCTGTTATGAGAACAATTTTGCACCCATGTTTAGCATGAACTGTATTTTTATGAGCGCATTTCAAATCAACACTTATCAGTACTTTAGGAAAGCTACAGAACTTCTTTAGGCTGGTATAGATGCATCTGTAGGCAGGTTCACACATGCAAATAAAGAAATCTCCATAATTTTTTCTTATTTATTCAGGGAGAAGAACGTAATGATATTTCACTTCACAAAGCATGCACTTTTGTCATTGCTTCTACATGTCACAAATTAGTTCACATACTGTATACTCTTGAAAATATCTTCTGCAGCTCAATTAATATCCTATTCATAACTTTTTGAAAATGAGAATTTATGTTGCTAGGTTAGAATTTTGTTAAAGGAGTTTTATCCCATTTTACAACTTTTCTTGCCACATTTGTTAAGTGAATGCGGCTTCCTCATTGACTTCGCTTGTCAGAGCAAAAGTGTGACCTTGGGACAGAGCAACAGTCATAAATATGAACCAGTTGCCAAGCATCTGAACGTAAATCATGTGACCATGGGGCTGCTACAACGGTCCTGTGCTGGTTAGACAGTATATAGTTAGTTTAGGAATGAGAGCTGCTCCCTTCAAGGAATGCTTCATGGGAAATGTAGTTAATGCCTCTTGGGAAAAGTCACGTGGTCACATCTATAAACCTGATTGGTCACTGAATTGATCTCTGGTTGGGCTGGGGGAGTTTTTGGGCATCGTGCTGGAGTTTTCCTTTGATATAACACTATGGGATGAAGATAACCATCTATTCACACTATTGAGGCGACTATTAGGCAAAGATTCGATTTTAGATGAATCTCAACATAACTGTGAGTTATAGCTTGAGGATACCTGATATAATCCAATAAATTAATTTTGTATGAAAGCCTTTATAGTGTTGGACTTCTTGTCCCATGCTATCCCAGAAGAGTGGGGCTTGAAAGGTCCTAAGTGTGAAAAATGGTCATAAGTCACTTTTTTCAGTGCCATTGTAGCTTTGAACAGTCACTAAATGAACTGTTGTAAGTCAAGGACTGTCTGTACTTGCATTTATCCTGTCATTATCTATGATTATTTCTAACCCTAAATGCTGGATTTTACTGCTGTCTAGTACCAGTTCTTTCTTTTGCCATTCTTAAAGCAATTTGAAAATTTAATAACTTTTTATGTTTTAAGAGAACACTCTTCCATGGATTTTTACATCTGGGCATCTCATAGTCTTGTGTTTGTAACAAATATATGACGTCAACAGCTTGATGCTGCCTGCCAACTATACAAATTCTCTGTCTCACTGCATCCTGCAAAAATCTACTTGTCTCATCTGAAAGAGGTAGGAAGGTTAACACAGAGAGATTGATTGTTCTCATCTCTGCAAAAATAGCAGGGGCTCTCAGCCTGAAACCCAGATGAACAAGCAGATTGACTGACTTCTGCTTCCTTTGAAAATTCCTTCAGATCCGCCCCCCTCCCCCCAAAAAAACCCCACAGTTGCAGTGAAAGTGTATTTGGAATGAACACTTAATTATGGCCAGAAACTAACATCGGTTGTTAAAAGATGCACATCTTATTGTTTGAAGAAACATTTGGCATTAATCAGAACATAAGAAACTTTTGGTAGCAGTTAGCTGCAATTAATTAATTTGTGCTTCCTTCTCACCATATTAATTCTTTTATGTTTTTGCATTTTAGTCATGCATTTTAATACTCATTTTTTAAATGAAAGACAGAAGCTGATGCTGTAGGCTCCATGATACAGAGACTAATGAGCAAATGTTTATGGCATATGGGCTAACATCCATTTTACTTATTCAACATACTATGAGAATGATACAGTAAATGTTCATAACCAATACTTACCAAATCTGGAATGGATAAATTGGACCAGATTCAGATGTGTGTATTCTCTTATGTTTGTGGATTTACAATACACACTCACGCAGACACAAAGTATGTGTTTCTTTGCACTTTTATGGTTAGTGCCGGGGTTACTGTTGTTGCTGACATACAGGTGATTAACACCAGTAATGAGCTTCTTGCTACAATACCTTTGATTTTTTTTTCACTACAAAATGCATTGTCTCAGATGCTGATCATTAGGCTGTGATGTGGGTGAGAAAAACTCTACACAAGATTCACATTAAATGCAAGTACATGCATAAGATCATCCTGAATGTCGCCAGAAAGCAATACAAATTAGTTTGGCACAAAGCAAGGGTAGAAGAAGTTAGGAAAGAATGATAACTGGATAGCAAATACATGTTTTTCAGGGGGTCAGGACCCATGAGAATCTGTTTCACATCATCTCTGTCTTAAATGCAGAAATTGCATCTGCAAAATTGTAAAATATCTGCTCTCTGCTGTCTCTAAAGTCATCCATATGTGCTTCAATGATTAGAGCCATCCTTTTTATCAAAATGATAATTTCCCGAAAAACAGAATACTGCTGGTGTGGTTGAAGAAGTCAGTAGAAAAAAGACTGAACACTCAACGTCAAACAGCTTCTGACTTTGTAAAGTCAAAGTCTTTCTAAAGGCTCAGAAACATGAATCTGAACATTCATCAAGTCTGGGTGATGCAGAGAAACATACTTTTCTTTTCCAGGAAACCTTTCCCCAAAACATCCCTTATAGTGGTGTTTCTCATTTTCAGCATATTAGCTAAGGAATTCCGGGAGTTGAAGCCTATACACTTGAAATCACTGAGGTTTAGAAGCCCTACCCTATAGGCAGGGATGGGATTCAGCCAGTAATGATCAGGTCAGGCAAACCGGTAGTTCTGGAGATTAGTTGGCCCCACCCACTTATCCCTGCCCTAGTCTGTCCTATATTCCTTTTTTTTTTTACCCCAGCTGATTCACGTGGCACAGAGGATTGCTGCGGATCAGCTGTTTTTACTCACCATAGCTGTAGCAGAAGGTAAGTTTTAGCTGAAAAGGGGGCATTTTGAAGTGTTGGGGGAAGCATGCATGTGTGCATGTGTGCAAAGCACACACTTACTGAACTGGTTGTTACACCAGTGGAATCCCACCCTGACTATAGGCCATATAAGGTAGATGCATATATAGTGTTTATGTGTCTATGCATTTCTGCTTTCACCATTATTGCATTCTGGATGTATTTCCATGTATGTATGTTTCTGTGGCTTAGAATGGGGAAGTCAGCATTGTTCTGAGACATTGCCTGTAATATCTCTGTTTAGAAACTGAGTACCTTTTTCTGTTTTTTTTAATTGGAAGTAGCTTTTAAAAATCAAGTCTCTATAATTTGACCAATAATAAAATTGTACTTATTTTGAGTTGTAAATCTTAAAAAGTAACTATGAAATATGCAGGAAAAATGTATCTTGATTTAATGCTGTACTAAATTACAAAATGCTATAAAATTTAATGTTATATTAACACTTTGTGTAATTATCACCATCCAGATTACTTTCTTTTTCGCACATTTAGGAAAACATATTGTTATCCCATATTATTATGCTCATAAATAATAAACATATTGGCAGCCTTTTGGCTTTAGTGAAATTCTTCAGCCAAATTAAAAACAGATTTGTATAAGAGATTTCGTGGAATATTTCACAGAATCATAGGATTGGATGGAACTTCAGTGATCAATGGATTTATGCATTTTTGAAGATTTATTGATTCCTTTGGGATTGTTCTAACATTCCATGAACCCAGCACACATTTTTTAATCCAACAAACATAATGTAGAAGGGAGGGAAGAGAGAAGAATCTGAAATTCAAATAAATATTCTTGTCTGTCTGATTAATCTTTCAAGGTTTTTTTCATTTCTGAACAAGGGATTTTATGTGCATTACTTGAGACAATTTGGAGACATCTTCATATAACCACCTCAAATCATATGTATAATGATACTCTAAAATGAACACTACTTATTTATATCTATGAAAAGTGTAAAAAAAAAAAACAATCTCAAGTCACAAAACCCGCAGAAATTTGGAGTCAATAACTGAATTGTGGGAGCATCAAAGTTTCTGTAGGTAATGGTGGGAACACGACTATATGGTAAATTTGCACTTATATCAGTTATTCAGAGCCTGTTAACAAATTAAAATTTGCACAAGATTAGAAAGCTATAGTTCTATTTAACATATCCACATTTCAAGCTAGAGTTCTGAGCAAAGCAATATGCCATCAAATATCAATGATGTTCAATTTAAAGCCCTAATGTCAAGTGAGGGAAAATCAGGAAGTCCAAGCAGTTTAAATGAATATAAAGGTTTATTGCAAATTTACGCTCTCTACAAGAATCTGATCTACTCATGGTCAAAACAAATAGGTTGTAGATAAGAGTCAATGAAATTTGGCTAGGCTGAATGTAGATCTCTTGTGGGCATGAAAAGACTTAAGGCTAGGTCCCACTGGCCGACGGACGCAAAACGTATGCATAAAGGACACAGTGGACAAGCAAAATTTTGGGGGTGCCCATCCGTTGTCATCCACTTCAAAAAGTGGCAAATTTGCAAAACAGAACGAGAAAAGAACGGAAAAGAACAGACGTGGGTTGTGTGGCGGGGATGTTAAATGGATGTTCATAGGAAGCCTAGTGGTTGACAGTGGATGACACCTCCGAAGGGGTTCTGGGGAAGAATTTAGAAGCGGGACGCATAGCGGATGAAGCAGATGCATCCGTATGCCTAAAGGAAAGAAAGGGATGCCGCGCGGATGTATATCGGATGCAAAGCATCCTTTCTATTTCCGTGCTACTAACGATGTATAGACGTTCATGTACCCTTTCTTTCTCCCTCTTTCGTTTCAGCTGCAGGATGTGTGGAGGGGATGCCAGAGGATGCAGAGAGGATACAGGATGTTTAATGATGATAAGGACATAAGAACGTTTGTTGCTCGTATATGTCCGGATTATACATGCGGCGGAAGTTCATCCGTTCACAAAGTTTTGTGCAGCTCAAAACTTCTTGTGCGGATGAAATCACAGTGGATGGATCCTCGACAGATAGAGCGTATGAAACACATATGCAATGAGTACCACAAAGATGCATACGTTTTCCAATGGATGGCAAGCTTTTTTTAACGTTTTACATCCTCTTTGCATCCGTAAGTGCAGTGGGACAGGGCCTTTAAGACTGATGATGTACTTGCCCCTCCCTCAGGCTCAGCCTGATCATCTCCTATGCCCAAGATTACGTAGAACTTCCCAAGTCATTGAAAACAAATCACAAAACTTCTGTGAAAGTTACTAGGGAATTGTTATTTTTAATGTGAAGGAAGAAGGAGAGCATTTACTACACAGAATCACAGATTTGCTGGATGAACTGTATTCAAGGGATGCAGTGTATTTTTATTTGAATTCAGAGTAGGTAGAAATCAAATCAGGTTTTCTTCTTATCCACCTTATTTCTTTTGAGGGTGGGGCCCTTGACATGTTACTCAATGGCTAAAAGTGGCCCTAGCTTGGAAAAAATTGTTTTTCCTCAAATTTCATTGATTTTTTATTAATTACATTGCTTAGTGCTATCGTTGAGAACCTTCTGCTGTATCATGACCAACAGGGATCACTTCCTGAATGCCGATCCATCAGACAGCCCCTAAGCATGCCATGCATAGAATAAACAAATGAATTTCTAGACAGAATGCAGCTGTAACTCATGCAATGTAGGAGACTATCAGGCTGAGCCTGAGGAAGGGGTCAGCTGTGACATGGGTTTGGAGTCCCTTCTTGCCCACAAGAGATCTAAGCCCTCCTTGAATTTCTCTCTCATCAATTTGCCTTGACTATTAGTTATTCAGAATCTTGATTAGAGGTAGCATGGAAGAAACTTGTACTCATTTTGGACTCAATCCTGGTTCTGGATTTCTTGTGCCTGACATGCCCTGCAGGGTCACTCCTAGACAAAGGATTCTTATTTCTGAAGCTTAGAGAGATAGAATAGAATTTGGATAGAATTTGAATGTGGAGGTGCAGGCAGCTGACAGGTTTGTTTCTTGATGCTGATACAATTTACCAAAAATCCCTTCTTTCACGGGATGAAAAAGAGATGAAAGAAAGAGGCAATAAAATGTACAAACTGAGGTCATGTTTTCATATTTCATTAGTATTTAATGAAATGATTGGTTTATTTATTACTCATTAAATTCTGGCCATCCTGATTCTCTGTTATTCTCCCCTCCTCTTGTCATTATGCACAGTTGTATAACACAGGGTCTTTCTTTTCCATCTTCATTCCTCCCTGCTGCCATCCATAAAGAAAAAAGAGTAGAGCAGAACAGAACAGAACAGAACAGAACAGAACAGAATAGAATAGAATAGAATAGAATAGAATAGAATAGAATAGAATAGTCTTTATTGGCCAAGTGTGATTGGAACACAAGAATTTGTCTCCAGTGTATAAGCTCATACAAGCAACAAATGATAAATCATAATCATAAAATATAATCATAAATTATAAGATACAACAGTCAGTGATAGTCATGGGATACTAAATAAAGCAATCAACATATACCATAAGATTCAAACAACAAAATTATAGTGTTAAGATGCTAAAGGAATAGGTAATAGGAAAGATGAGAAGGATAAGAGTAATATAGCTCTACTATGTGGTTTCACATCTTAGGGCATAAGACAGTGTTGTGGCAATTAGTTATTTAACAGAGTGATAACATGAGGTAGAAACTGTCTATGTTTGATTGTTTTGATGTGCAATGCCATTCTGAGGGAAGAAGTCGAAACAGTTTATGTCCAGGATGTGAGGGATCTGTAGATATTTTCACAGTCCTCTTTCTGGCTCATGCACTATATAAGTCTTCAATGGAAGGGAGGCTGGTTGTAACTGTTTTTTCTACAGTCCTAACTATCCATTGAAGTCTGTGTCTGTCCTGTTTGGTTGCTTGGCCAAGCCAGACAGCTTTAGAGGTGCCAGTGACAGACTCAATCTGTACCTGTGTAATCTGTACCTTTGTAATCAAAGCTCTGTGACTGGATAGAAAGATACTTTAAAAAGAGAAGTTAAAGTGCCTTCATGAACTCAGCGAGCATAAATCCCACCAATTTTGACAAATTATGCAAACAGAAAGAGAAAATTAGGTCCTCAATTTTTTTACCCAATTCCTATTTACATATGAATAGGAAATTATTTTACCAGTAACCTAGAAAAGTTAACATTGTTTGGAAAAGACTGCCTCTGTGTGCCTTTAAAAAGATGGGACAATAAGCCGTTGTACACGTGTCACAACACCAACCCTTCACCACTTGAAGTTACTGCCAAATAACCGCCAGTTTATAGCTGAGTTCAGCAGGAGAAACAAATGTGATGAATGAAAAAGGTAAATGAAAAGGAATTAATTTTAATGCAATTTAGTATTTCTTAGTTCTGCCTTAAAAGCACCACAGGGTGGCTACAAAAGCAAAGTATTATCGTTGACATGCTTCCAAACTAAGTAAGTCAAAACTGCAGGATTCAGGGCCCCTTCTCATTTTGATGAGTACTATGTTTTTTTCTTTTGGAAGCCATACTGGGAATAAAGAAAATCAAACAGTACAGGTAGTCCTTGACTTACACCATTCATTGAGGGACCCTTTGAAGTTGCATTGGCACTTTAAAAAGTGACTTATGAACGTTTATCACACTTACGAACATTACAGCATACCTGTGGTCATGTGATCAAAATTCAGTGACAGTGGAAGTGTGTTGTGGTTAGCTGGCAGCAGGTGCAGACAGCTGAGGAGAGCAAGGACTCAGATGAGGAGCCAGGACCATTAGGGAGTGGACTGCTTCAGAGATTGTGGGGACTGGCAGCAGTGATGAAGAGGTTCCTGAGGAGCCTGTGCCAAGTGCACGTGCGCGCAGTATTGCTCAGAGGAAAGAACAATTACAACAGCATGGACTTGTTGAGTAAGGCTGCAAGGTTATGGCCCCTCCTTCAAGAAGATAAAAGCCAGCTGTGAAACTAACCTTCTTTGCAGAAGGCAAAGACATTTTGAACTCAGCCTCATGGACATTACAGTTGGTATTTGAAGACTCTTGTATTGTAAACTATTTCTTATCTGTTGTTTTTTGGCAGACTTGAAAAAAATTGGCAAGGCTTTTTCTTGTTGGAACTAATTAGTTGGAAGCAGCCTTTTATCTGTGAAGAAACAGGACTCTTAGTTCAAATATTAAAAAGTTGTACTGCTGCCTTTGTCTTGTGTTTACTCTCTTGGAACCAGGTTGGGGTCAGAACACAGTGTCCCAGTAACATGCAATCAACTTTCATGAACTTCTGACGAGCAAAGTCAATGAGGAAGCCAGAATCACTTAACAACCATATCAGTAAACAACTGTGGCAAGAAAGGTAGAATGGGACAAAATTCACTTGATAGCTATCCTGCTTAACAAGGGAACTTTTGGGGTCAATTGTGGTTGTATGTCAAGGACTACCTATAATGGGAAGATTTACTGATTCTTTCAAAGGTTGCATTTGGATTATTTGACCCAGAAATGCTACGTATGCTAAAGGCAGAATGGCAGAATGGGAAACTAAGAAATCTCGACTGTTCTGCTTCTACACACACAGATAGAACAAAACTGTAATCCTGCTTGCTACAAGTAGCAATTTCAAGCCAATCCATTTAGTGTCATTCAAATAAAAAGCCTTGTTTCTTTACAGATGGATTTCAAGATCAATTAAAAAATAACCATTCATTTTCATTCATATGTTTCCCTGACAGCTGCATCTCCTGCGTGCATATTTCTTAGCAAGTATTGTTTTTAATATAATTTCCCTAAAGCATCTTTTTAAATGAAACTTCCCGATGTTATGTTGAATATAAATTTTCCTGAACAATCTTATTCTCTCCTCTTGTTTTCTTTGAAGCCACTAGGCTCCATACTGGAGCTGTGCAAAATCTCAAAGCAACGTTTCACTCCCCCCCCTCCCCCCCAAAAAAATCATTAGAACAAAAACNAAGCAACGTTTCACTCCCCCCCCTCCCCCCCAAAAAAATCATTAGAACAAAAACACCCCTTCAGATGTGCTTCTAGAAATCCAGTAGTCCTTTTTGAAGAGTGGACCTGAAGAAGGAGGTCACATGCACGGGCTTCATTTCAGGGTGGTTCAGAGGTGGTATTCAGCAGGTTCTGACCAGTTCTGGAGAACCAGTTGCGGAAATTTGAGTAGTTTGCAGAACCGTCAACTACCACCTCTGACTGGAGATTTTACAGTATCCTTCCCCTACCACGCCCACCAAGCCACATCCACAGAACCAGCAGTAAAAAAATTTGAATCCCACCACTGGGGTGGTTTATTATAGAGAGTCCCCTACTGAAGAAAATATGCAATGGAGAAGACAAATCCTGGCCACCTTGCTAAGATCTAATAAAGTCATAGTTTTGTATAGGCTTCCTAAAACAGATGTTCTTTTTTGGACACATACTGCTTTGTTCCCTTTGTTTTGGATTGAGGGACCATCTACATCATGGGCTATGATGAATGTTCTCATCTGCACTGGAGCCTGTTTGGAGGAGCTTACAAATCTACTTCCAGAGAAATGCATAGTGAAGTCCTGTTGCATCCTTCGAAACAGAGAGCAAACAGAAGAGTTGGGGTGTGTGTGTGAAAAACAGCTGCTGTGTTCTGTATAAGCAACCCCATACTGAGAGCACTGCAATATTTGGACCTCAAAGTTGTTAGGCATTCCAAAGTTAGCAGAGGGCTGG
This sequence comes from Laticauda laticaudata, assembly GCA_004320025.1. Lineage (NCBI taxonomy): Eukaryota > Metazoa > Chordata > Lepidosauria > Squamata > Elapidae > Laticauda > Laticauda laticaudata. The sequence goes on along the minus strand of BHFT01003309.1, from coordinate 63,743 downwards.
AAGGAGCTGATCTTCATTACTGGCAAAAAAAAATCTTGGTCCAAGAAGCTTCTTAGTCATACTCTACATTGCAGATACACTCCAGGTTCCAAACCACTCTTCTCTACAAGAATGGTGTATTGTTTAAAGATTGCACAGGAGATGATCCATTGAACTCGCTCAACGCCTTTCATAGTGTAAGAAACCACTGCTGAATACAGCCTGCTCTTACTGTGCTTTCTAAGGAAGAAGTAGATGCTAAGCCTGCCTTTGTGACAGAGAAGGTGGCAAGGAGGCCTTTTCCCATCTTTGAATAAATTGGAGGGTTTACATCGGAGGAGGCCAAACGTATCTGTAAGCATGTCTGGTGCACACTATTGTATTCACATTGTATGCATTGAGAGGGAATGTCTGTGTGTTTTCAAAGTCAAACACAGCAACATGTCAGAAAAAGAATAAAGTTGTCCTCATTAACATGCCAGAGTCGAGCTGCCCTCATTTTACCTCACAGTCCAATAGTTTCATTCCACTATGCCAGGATGGTCCTTTTACAATTTTCCTAACTAGAAGGTTTGCTGAATATGTGAAAAAGCACTTTCAGATGCAGACATGAACATCTCCTGCTGTGTGTAAGTAGATTTTTATAAAAAATATCTTCCTCTGCATGGAAAAAAAGATTTAATAGAAAGTCTTCCTCTGTATGTAGTTTGATTTTACTATGCAGATTTATTCAGGTTTCTACTCTACGTGCTTCTGAAAATGTACTATGTACCACATCCATCGTTAAATCTTGTCTGTTTTCAACATTTTACCATTTTTCCAAGCTACTTTAGGAAGTGCCTGACTTCGTAATATATGTATAATAACTTTACATTCACATTTTTAGTTCCAAGAAAAATATACCACATTCAAGAATTTTCACCGAAGTTTAGTTCTTTTTCTACTTGGCCACTGGCCTCCACAGCTCAGGCTGCATGTACCAGGTGCCTGCAGAACCTGTACTCTTGGAGACAATTTCCATCACCCTTATCTGATATGACCTTTCCCACAAAAAAAATAAAGCTGACTTTATTTTGATTTAAAGAGTAATGTTTTTTTTCTTTTCTTTCTTTTTTTTACCCTTGTCCCTTTTAACATTTTATTTATTCAGTGCCTCATGAGCAAGGAGGAAATGACAAGGCCCATGGTGAGATGAGCCATAGAGGAAAAACAGCAGCAGGAGGCGTATTATCATCTGCACCAGCGTATAATTGTGAGTCCCTATTAGACTGATTTAGTAAAGTTGTCATCTGCAATGCTCTTTGAGGAAGAATTCAAGTGGAGAAAAGGCAACAAAAGTGTCCTAGGTAAGGATTTGTTATTGTTGATTACTCAGAGCAAAAATAAAGCTTCAGATTAGCCTAAAATGTATGTGATTTTCACTCCCTTGTGAAGGTCAACACATCTGGAGGACATTACATAAGTGGTGGCTGACCTAATGAATTGACTTTCAAGTCTTCTGTACATTTCTATAGGACAAATGCTTTCAGCAGCCACCTTTTTTACACCTTTGTGAACACTACTCGTAAGGTTCAAATATATTCTTCATTCTCTGAGATGCATGAATGAGTTGTTATATTTAGAATATAGAAAACCTCTTACCATCATTCTGAATATGTCCATAAAGAAATCATGTTTTCTTTATATTTCCATAGTTATTTAAAGTCTAATAATGGTATGTATATGTAGCAGCTACTTTAAACATAACCAGGTAGGGAAAGTACATGCAGCAATGGCATCTGGAATCTTTCCCAGTTCTTTTATCCACAGTGGGTCATAGGAGGTGTGTATATTTTCTTCAGTGTAAGGAAGTAACATGTTACATCTGCTTCTACTCTTCCTTTGTGTCACATCTGTATGTGTTTATATCTATGTGTACACTGAGAAGCACAGGACAGGATCTGGGTCACATGGCAGGCAGGAATGCAGAGGGCTAAGAATGGATGCTTTGGGAAAGTGTTTCAAGAATGTTTTCCTCCAAAACCTCTGGCCAAAACTTTTCATTTTCTTTCTTTCTTTCTTTCTTTCTTTCTTTCTTTCTTTCTTTCTTTCTTTCTTTCTTTCTTTCTTTCTCTCTCTCTCTCTCTCTCTCTCTTTCTTATTTCTTTCCCTTCCTTCCTTTCTCTCTCTTTATGCTTGTTTCCCCCACCACACCAACCTTGATCATGTTCTATTCAGTTTTTAAAGTTATCCTGTTGATAGACGGATGGCCAAGACATGAGTTCCTTAACATATTGTCTTTCCAATATTCTGCTCAGTTGGAAAGCATAAAAATGATTCCTTCATCCAGATGTAATGTATGGCTACTATGGATAGCTTTCCTTGAAGAAAGAAGGGGTGCATAGTTTTATACAGAATCATAGAGATTCCACCCAGTAAAAACACAACCATGAAAAATGACAGCGTTCCAAGATTTTTTTTCCTGTTTTGTTTTTTTTTCATTTGGGGTGAACTCATATTACTTTTTAATCATTTTTCCCAATTGTAAACTGCCTTCATCTGAAATGTCTAATCCAGATTTGGTGGAAGATGTCTTTTTTTTTCATTTGGGGTGAACTCATATTACTTTTTAATCATTTTTCCCAATTGTAAACTGCCTTCATCTGAAATGTCTAATCCAGATTTGGTGGAAGATGTCTTATCCCTCTCTGAAAAGAAAATTCAAGATTCTAAAACTTCATTTTTTATGTATTTCTGTATCTGGAAAGATGAGATTTTTCTCCCTATAATTTATTCTCCAAGTATCATCATCCAAATAGGACTTTGACTTAGCATCTGCTAAGGATCATTCTGTCTCCACTGGTGAGAACAACTGTCTTCCATATTTTTTTGTGCAAATGTACCTTTCCTTAGATATTTGAAAACACTCTTAAAATAGGAGAGAAATGGGAGTTATTTATATTCCCTTTCCAGTTGAGGAGCTAAAGGGTAAACAAACAGATCTTTTATTTGCAAGAATGCTATTTGCAAGAATCTAGATATTAAGTTTTAAAGCATTCTGTGTTGGCATTTAATCAGTGAATCAATACATCAATCAAATAATCACATACATGCTCTACATGCGTACACTTACCTCCCATCTTATATTCCAATTTTAATTATTCTAATAATTTATAGTAGCCAAGGTTAGATGTTTTATATCAAGACATTTATCAAGTCATCCTGTCTCCTTCAGTGGATTCTTCGACCAGATAGTCCCAAAATATTAATGGTGTATGATAATTGGCACTGAATATAACTGTTCTTCTATGCTGATGACATTATGTCGATTCTGGATAATTATACATTATAATAATGGAAACTTGTTGAAAATGCACAGTAAAATGTGGTATATTATGGCTATCTATTAATTCATGGAGAAATTCTATTTATGTGGTCACTAAGAAGAATTCACAATGATTTAAGGACACATTATCTATTAAATTCTATTAACATAAAAATTGTGTTTGGAATGTAATGTATTTGTAACTGCAAGAGTTTTGGATTTAGAATGTATACAAACTCTCTAAAATGCTTATATTTATATATTTTGCAAAATATATTAAAATATGTTTGATTAAATATATATAAATGCATAGATGCAATGCCAGTGGGTATTATTCAGTGATTAAAATGTCCATTAAGTCTCTAGAGTAAGATTCATATTATTAAAATAAATATTAATCAAGAGTAATATATATTCCAGGAGGGATTCCAATGTTAATCTCCTTAGAAGTTTTATACAAATAAATAAGTTAATGAAAAATGTCTATACCATGCTAAAGACCCATAAATATCCTTAATCAAATTTTCTGGGCATGGGAAAGGAAATCATTATTCTTTAAAAAATTAAATAAGTGGGTAAAATCTTCCTCCAGAATTAAGGTATAGGTTAAGAATATGAATCTTTTATCTCTTTTTGAAAGTTTCTATATTCTGAACATGAAAAGACAAATCAGTAATGATATGCTTAAGGATTAATTTGATCTTTATACTGATGCCTTTGATATTTTATTATCTCTCTGTTGGCTTACTTAGCATTTTCTTCTGTTTTGTGTATCTTGATTAGTTTATTTTAATTGTCATAATGTAGCAAATTTTGTTTTTCTCTATATAATCACCATTTAATCTTTGTGTGTGTATGTGTGTTATGTTTTTTTGGTATTGTATCTTGCTATTAAAAACAAAACCTAAATACAAAAATGCTATATGTAAACATTGCTAAAATGTATTCTGGACAGATTTTACTATATACTATAGCAGACAGCATATTTTCAGAAGATACTGCCATGTGCAATTTAGTTAGTGACTGGGTATGTGTCATTTAGGATAAAAAGTTCATCTAAAAGTCAACTTAATCCCATTACTGAGAGAGAAGCTACTTCTTTGAACTAGGCTGACAAAGGCTTAATTGTTCCTTTTTCCCAAATGCATCTGGCTTTAGTTTTTAGCAGAATGACCATAAGGAAAGATCTCTATGAGAGTTAAAAACATTTGGGAAATATAAAATAAAATAAAAATGGCTTCTAAAATCGTTCAAAACTTTGGAAATGCATTACAATTTTATTCTTTCATATTTTGGGTGTACCCCAACCTTTAACAGTAACCAGATTAGAATAGGCTCCTTATTTCCCAGAGACTGCACAACCACAGGGCCATAATTAGGAACATAATTTATGACAAGGTTATTGCTGTTTTAACTCTTATTGTCTCCATCTGTCATGCACAGTAACATATATCATAGGTTTAGAATTGTCTTAAGTTTTCTGTATCAGTTGTTTTTTAGTCAATTTGTCAATCACTGGTTTGTGTATATAAATTTGCTATTTGCTATGCTATCTCCTTGACAATCTCAAACCTTCCAGATTTGGAAATTCTACAGAAATGAATTTCCAAATGAATTTCTGTGGGTCAGATTGGCTTGGAATTATAGATTCATGTTGGAAGGCCATCAATCTTATCAATGTTACAATTAACAAGAATGGAATATTTCTGATATAGAACAATTATTAGGGCATCAAAATCTCAATATTACAACAGTTATCAAGTAATACTAATCTAATTAAACAATTGACATTATTTCATCTTAAAAATGAATCCTTTGAGTTGTATTAATCAATCATTGTTACCTTAAAGTCACCTATATTCAACAAGGAAATACAAATTAAGCACTTATTTTAGTTTCTGTACAGCATCTTCAATTTCAAAAAGAGCATGTTCTCAATCTTTCTGGCAAACTATTTTGATCTGTGGTTGAAGCAGTACATAATGATTTACAGTTTAATGGGTTTCATTCGTTAAATCCAATTCTCAGTTCAATTCATCCAAATATTAATAATTCCAATAATAAAGACTGTGTTCTCAATCTTGCTGGCAAAGTGATCTGATCTGTCATATGAACAGTATGTGATGACTTACAGCTTAATGGAATTAAATTGTTAAATCCAGGTCCCAGTTCAATTCATCCAGAAGTAAATAATAAATGTACTTCTCAGCTGACCAGCTGTGTAAACCTGGTCATAATATTTGCATTAAAAATCATGAACTGCTAAAACAGGTTAAAGTCTATAAAACCAGAGGTACAAAACAGACATTTACTCCCAAATTCAGACTTAATTAAAACTAGTAATGCTCCCAATATTAAAAAGATTACACAGACTTATATTTCTTTGCTGTTTATAAGGTGTTTTTTGTTATGACAAAATTTTATTTCACAAGGGGATGAAACATGCACTGTGATGTAAATGATTCAGTTCCATTCTTTCATACTTGAATCACAATATTGCATGTAACCACATAGGGCCAGAATTAGCACTTTCATGTGACACTGTCTAGTTTGTCACTTTTCCTTCAGTGAATGCCTGTTACACAGAAATATAATTAATTATGCAGGTAATCACATTTGCACTTGTGTCCATTCCTCCACCCAAAACAATTAAATCCTTTCCCTACCGCATTTAAAAAGGATGAGAGAAGAGCATTTTAACTTGGTGGAGGTATTAACCAAGAGAAAAATAAAAGTAAAGATATGAATTAAATTTGGATAAATTCTGAATTACATATCAAAGCTTCAGAATGGGACAATTTCAGAAATCAGTATTGTTTGTTTACTCAATTTCTGTAGCTGCCCAACTCAACCAATTAACTCTGGGTATAGAATGAACAGCATTATAAATTTGAAAGATTTTATTTTAGGCATGCCCATTAGTATTTCCTTTTTTTAAAATAATAAAAATAATATTTTTTAAATAAACATGGTAAAAACTAATTCAAACCAATCTAAAAAGTGGGGGGGGGAGTAAAAGAAAAGTTCAGAATCTGCAGGAGGAAAAGAAAAACCAAAGAAAACAGTAGAAAAGAAACAAGAAACAAAATAATATAGAAGTGGCTTTCAAACTTCATCACACCAAGCATAAACTAATATAGTAACTTTTCACCTTCTTTTAAAATTACAAATAAAAAGCCTCCTCTTGTCTTAATCTAACTTTTATCTATGTACAGTCCACAAATCATTATTTTTTAAATCCTGATTCAATAAAAAGTCCCATAGTTGTTATCAGAAATATCAATCAGTTTATCCCCTGATCAAATGTTCTAATTTATATTCCTTCTTTTTTCTCTTCACAATCTTGACTTTTAAATTGTTCCAATGGCATTGCAGGATTTGATCCTTCATCAAAAGGAGTCTTCAAAGCTTTTACCAGCCTATTTCATCAAAATTTCTTGTAGCAACTATTCCATGTCCAGATTATTGTCTTTATCTATTTTTTGGACATCTCTGTTGTGTTGTCTTCTTGCACTTTCAAATTCTATAATGTCTGCATTGGGTAACAATGTGGTTTTTTTTTTAATCATCTTCTAAAAGTTAAACCATTGAAATCTGGGTAATTTCTGAAATGTTAGTTATTAATTAGTTATTAATATCCTGATCCATATTTCAAAGAATACTTTAAGACAACTTTAGCCATTTTAATCCTTTTCTGCCTGCTCCTTTAGTTCAGCTTTAGTTCATCCCATAGTAATCCCTGTATTGTGAGAGAAAAATATCTTATACAGTTTCTCTTTGTCTCTCTCACTCGCTCCCCCTCTCTCCCTCCCTTTTTAGCTGTCTACAAAATTTATCCACCTATGATTTTGTTTAACTTATATAAAGCCTTTCTCTCAGAAGTTCAGGTCAGTGTGCATAAGACTCCCTTCTCTAATTTTATCCTAGTGAAATGCTATAATACAGTATATTAGTCTGTGAAATAATGACTGGTCTGAAGTTTTCCAAGGCTGTATGTGGATTTCAACTTGGGTGTTCTAAGTTCTTATCCAGCACCCTAAACACAATGCTACACTATTTCATTTTTTGTAAAAGTGCTAGCAGTAAAGTATATTAAGTATGTTAAAGAGTTTAAAATGCTATGGGACTAAGGATATTGTTGATTAAACTCTTCTCTGAAATTTATGTATTTACAAAAACAGAACATAAGGTTTCCAAAGCATATTTAAGCCTTCTCAATTATGTCCTGAGCATGAGAGAAAGAAACACATCAGATATTAGTTTTATAGGAACCAGAAATTCCTTTGCTTCCCGAATACATTTCCATAACAGTCCACTAAGTGTACTAAGGCATGTTGATTACTTCTCATTAAAACAGTATTATTCAATAATTTAAAAAATCTGTAAGCTGTAACTACAACCAAAAGTTCTTTTTAAGTCTTTCCAAAACAGCCAATACCCAAATTTTACTAATAATTATAAATTAAGCACTAATTTTATTTTCTTGTTATATAATGAATGTACGTTTGACAAACATGGAATAGTTTCAAAGTGCTAAGGAACAAATAATGGCAAAACACTATTTATAAATACTTTTGGTCTCTCTTTGAAAAGGATGCCTTTAAGAGAAAATTGAGGCAAGCTTTAATTTGTGAAAATAAATCAAAATATAGGAAGTTCTTAAAAATATATTATCAATATTCCTACACATGGATGCAAGAAGTTTGGAAAGTTATGAAAAATAGTGTTGTGATTAATCATAATTAAAAGGCAAACAGGTCATTAATGCTTAATGTTTCTATGGAACAGTATATTGGCGCATGCTTAAAGCCTCAAAATGAAGGTTTTATATACTACTCATTTTATAGACTCCACAGTTTATATTTTGTAGGAAATAATTTTATTATTCTATTACTTCCCACAAAATATAAAATACAAAAACGTGTGACCCCATGCTCTGTAATTCCATGTCCACATCTGCTTCTGGAAACCTGGTCATGTTCTTACTTATTTAAGATTTATCTATTGAGTAATCAAAGTAACATTCAGAAATGACTGTTTCTGGCCCTGTAAAACAAAACAAGATAAAAGCACAATTCAATTTCAGAACCAATAAAGCAGAAAACAGGAACTATAAAAGCAATACAAGATCTTCATGATATCCTTGAGACTGCAAACATGATTTAATTTTCTCATCCAACTCACTTGTGATCAAACTAACTCCCTCTAGTAATCGTCTCTCTTCGCTTAAATGTCTATAGCAAAGGAGGGTAACAGCGGTAGGTCTCTTGCCTTGTGTTTCCTTAAAAAATATGCTAGACAGAAACTTCATTGCTCTGCTGACTACAGAAAACTGGAAGGCATCATTTCTTAAATACCAAGTTATATTGCAACTCCAAAAATTTGAGCTTCCTTCGTTCGTTCTTTCCCTTCCCTTTTTTTCTTATTTATTGCATTTGTTATTTTTATAAATAACTTGACAAACATCCCTAATACTCCTTCCTCCTGTGAGGTGGGTTGGGTTCAGAAAGAGTGACTATCCAAAAGTTACTCAGCCAGCTTTCGTGTCTAAGGCAGGACTAGAACTCAGTCTTCAAACCTCACACACCAAAATGACTTGAAACTCAACTGATGGTGAAAATTCTGTTCTAAATCATGCAGATTTTACTTGTCACACTCCTTTTAGCAGCCACCATCGTTCTGCAACAATGCGAAGCTATCTACAGGCTCTTTCAACTGTTCTACGGGAAGAAAAGGAGGCAGCCAAAAAGTATCTTGGTCCGAAGATGGATCGCGAGAAGAGCAGAGTACGGACTGTACAACAAGCTGATGGTGGAGCTGAGGAACAGATAATGCAAAGAAAGACTCTTGCTGTGTTATCCTCTCAAACTTCAGAGCGATGCCACTCTGCCATGTTGACTCGATAGTGTTGGAGGTGGCGTGTACGACCCTGGGTTGACCAAGGCAACACCATGATCCTTACCATGGTCGCGCATGCCTGTACCCCTGGGTTCTCAATGTCGGGCACTGACTCTGGTCAACCATATAACCTGCTGGGCTTCGGACCACATACTCTATGGAGCATGCAGTACGGCTGTGGGTGTCCACATCACACGATCGATTGTGTCGAATTGAGTGGTGGAGGGCCATTCATGCGTGAAGAATTATCCTTGGAGTGAGGATCGTCCTTACCAGTGCCACTCCCTTCGATCTGTCACGGCCAAAGGGCTGGAAGATGAAGCTTGCGTAGTAGCAGTGGGTATCTCTAAGTATTGTGGATACTTCCCCCAACACCGTTGGAGGTCCATAGATGGGGCAGAAGCCATGCTGTGGTACTTCTGCATGAGGTCTCCAGTCCACTCCCCTACCCATTCTCGCGAGTTCGCATTGAGCTCCTTAGTGTGCTCCCTATCAATTATAACTTATCATCAGGGCATTCTTTACACGCATACATCCTCTTCGCTCGTTCAATCATCGAGTTGGCTCAGATCGCTGACATCCAAGTGTTTTCCCAAACATTGTACCAATCGAGGTTCCATACGGCAATGGGTTTATTATCTTCTACGCTTTTATGCCCAGGTGTATTTACAAATGTCTCGAATCACCTCAAGGAGGGGATCCTGGAATGGAAATCCTCATTCATGGGCTTCCTCCAGTTCCAGGACCCCCTGGTCCTAATTTGAACACAAGATGTGACCCTTAGTCATCGTGGTGGGTGTAATGATAGCGCTACTTTGGCTTCGCTCTACCAGAACCTACCTTTCTCTGTAATGCCCATATACACTTCCACGATAGCTTCATTTTGATGCAAGAATGAGGGGATCTTCACTACTAGGCTTGTTCCAGATGGACACCGCGTCGATACTCTATTCAGTTATTTTGTGGTGTGTGGGATGAACGGCCATCTATGCAGGTCCTGGCATACAGAATGATGGCATTCCCGGTACTTTTACCTCATCAACATGTCTCAAGTCCATATCCTGTCGTCTAGGTAGTGACGTGCTCGATCGACTGTAGTGACCTACTAGCTGTGTGACTTCTCCTAGTTGTGGTGCATCCTGGCTACAATCTGCAGTGATGGTGCGCACCTCCAGCTACCCAGTTGGTGTTGCAGATATCAGAGACTCTGTGAAGCCTGTCTCAACTATCAGCGATTATGGGGACAGTGGATTTTGTCTCGGGGAATGGAAGCTCAAGGGCTGGAACCTCGATTAGACACCTGTCTAGCCTCTTATCGTGTCGCCAGGTGTCTCTGGCCCCAATCAGAGCTTACTACCACTCGTGAACTGGTTGCCAGCAGCAGCAATCGTTCCTGAAACCTTCTAGTTGTGAGTCTTCTCCCATTTGCTGTTAGACCCTAGTGTGGCCTCCAGATGTCGGCCAAAGGACCTCCGGATGGGAGATTGGTTATCCTCCCTTGGTATGGATCTTTCCTTCAGGCCATTGCTCCTCATCACACTTTGGATGATATTGGCTATGTGTATGTTGAGTAGGCGTCCCTTACATATTGAAACTCAGGGCATTTGAATATACAGAGTCTGTGTTTTTGTTGTGATTTGTGCTCGCTGATCAATGATTGCTCTAATTGGTTGCATTGCCTTGATGCATAAAGGGCATAGTGGTCAGTGCACCTGGAGGGTTTGGACCATACAGTCCCACTATGCTTGCATCTCGGACGTTTATCTATCCACAGCTATTACCCATCCTGTATGGCTAACCCTGCCCACTCCCACAGTGCTTTTATCCCCATACTTCCTCATCCCAGCAGGTATTACCCAGTCCCACGAGGTCATCCCGTGCCCTCCCACATCTATTACCCATCCCAAGAGGCTATCCCTTGCCCGAATCCACATCCACACTATTCTACCCATCCCCAAGGTTATCCCTGCCCATCTCACAGCCCATTACCCATCCCAAAGGTTATCCCTGCCCCATTCCCACAGCTACCTACCCATCCCAGAAGGTATCCCCTGGCCCATCCACAGGTACTCCCTGTGGCCCATCCCACAACCACTTTAGCCCATCCACAGGTAGTCCCCTGCCATTTCCACAGCTATTACCCTATTCCCAAAGATTATCCCTGTCCCATCCCATTATGTTGCCTATCGGGTCTTTACCATCCATATACAAGCGATTTGCAAAGGCTTTAAACCATTTCTAAAAGTTTCACCAATTGACTTTTTTTTTACTAAAAGATACTGAACCAAGTTTGTGAAGGCAAAGATAAACTTGTATTAATAAACTCTTGTAAAAGGCAAAATGACCTCAAAACATGTGTTCCCAAGCAAAGATTAAAGTCTAACATTTTGGTTGCGGCTCGCAATCCTCAGTCTCTGGCACGTCTTTCTCAGTCACGTCTGAGGCGTGCCCATGTTGTCTAGGGGTCGTAAGGGTCTCATGTGCTGTGGCGATTCTTGGTGGCTAGTGGCTCGCGGAGTTCTGGTCTGAGCTGCGTCATTTTGGATGTGTGTCTGGGCCGTCGCTTGATGGGAGGACTCAACAGTGGGCGTGGCATGGTGTCGTGTAGTAAGTTCCTACAGGAGAACTGGCTCTGTCCCCGTTGATGTTGAGAGCCTCGCTCACGCTCACATGACAAATGGCTTCCACGGGATCTCAGTCTCCCAAGACCCGATGACAGTTTTTCTTCACTTGGGCTTGGCATGACTCTCTTCTGCGTACCTCTGGGTTGGTGGTGAAGGAAGGAAGGAGTGTGTGGGGGCTGTTGGTCTGCAGGGCGTAGGGTGAGGCATAGGTGCATCTTGTGGGCACTGCTGCTTACTTGCTGGTGGCATCTGTGGTGTGTCTCGTGTTGGCATTCGAGACGGTGGCGCATATGATGAACCTAGGATGTCTCCTGGAACTGAACCTCGGCGGCATAGGGGCTGCTCTTGGGTCGCAGCTGCTGCTAGGAAAAGGTACCTACTTTTCCTTTCCCCTGAGTAGCCCCTCAGGCCTCTGTAGAACATGGTTTGGAGGACGAGTGGCTCGGTAGTAAGGCTTTTGGAAGATAGCCTAGCGTTGCCTCTTTCTTGCTGACATCATCCTGGGGGTGATCGGAGCAGACCTGGGCGATCTGTTGGTCTGGAGCAGAGTATTTCAGCTGGGCTGGAGGTTGGGTGGTCACGATAGTAGGGATACTGGCTGCTCTGCTTCAGATGTGAGTGGCGCTGAGGAGAGGTTGAAGAGGGCTGGTAGCTCGCCTCTCTCGAGTGGGCGCATGACTACCGGTCTCGTAACAGTCTGCTTACTCTCCCTGAGGCCCTTTATGTAGGATCGTATTCGAAAAGTTATGGGCATACATCTTGTCCGGTCGGTGAGTCTTGACCGTGGCTTGTCTTGGCGCAGAATTTTTGAGGGTGGCGACAGTGCTGGTGCGTACCAGGTGTTCAGATCTGGCATCCGCATGCAGAGCCTGTGAAGTAGATGGCCCCGCCCACTTCACCATATGTGTTTGACGTGCTCTTCGATACCTTCGCAGCGCCGCCCCTTCCTTCTGTGATCTCCTCTTTGGGTGTCCGCTCGGTCACCTGGGATCGGCTAGTGCTGTGTCCCTCTTTCCTCCATGACTCTGGTACGTCGTTCCATCCGTGCCCATCGAGCATTGATGTCCTGGTGAGCTTGCCTCCATTGCACGTCACATCGCTCTCCATGTCGATTTGGTGTGTGGACATGAACTTGTAGTCAGTACTGTCTGCACCTCTTCTCACACCCTAATCGTGCATATGTGCCCATATATTTCCTCCCTCTTGAGAGAGTAGGTATGCCTTCTGGGCTGACTAGTCAGTATGCGCGCTTTTGACGTGTTCTAAGGGGCTGTGCCACTCTCACCCACCGCAGCTGAAGATTAGCAACAAATACAAGGTGGAGGCGCAGGCTCTAGGGCGCAGAAAAGGCTCGCTCAGCGCCTCTCTGTATTTTAAGACTCCTATAGCACCAGCAAGGACCGATGTGGGAAGCTCTTGGAAGTGCGTTGGCTGCCAGCGCTGTGTGAGCCATTGGGCGCCAGCATCTCTGCTAGTCCCCACAACGCCTCTAGTGGCTCACATAGGTCTTTCACCAGCATGAAGCGCCCATCTTACCTCAAGGAGCCTCTCGGCAATTCTCAGCAGACATTAAGCTTCCTCCTCTGAGTCACCTAGTCAGAGTCAGCCCAAGCAGCAGAGCCCCAGCAAGATAGCAGAGTCAGGGCCAGGGGGTGTGGTTATGGTGGGTTATGTGGTTTTATGATCGTGCTTTTCATCCCTTCTGCATCCGCTCTTTTCCGTTCTGAGCGTCCGCTTCGCTTGTGTCTTCCCATCGGATAGCTCTGCATATGTGCCATTCCGCTCCATCTGCTTTCCATCCGCTATAGGCTTCCGTTCTGCTGAACAATCCGCTGTAATACTATCCTCGCTACTTCTCTCTCCGTCCGTTCCGTTCTCCTGTTTGTTGTTCCGCTCTTGTTTATGCATTATTTGGCGGTACTTTTGGACAACAACGGATGGAACATTTTCTCGTCCGCTGTGTCCTTTTTACATACTTTTTGCATCCGTCGGCCGATATGACAGGGCCTTTAGAAGTGTATTATTTGGGGACAACAATATATTTGTATTTTAATATACAGATGATGATGGATGAATACACAAATGATTCAGTAATAAATTGTATTATGCCAAGAATACTACCAATCTGTATCAGAAATAGCTGTATTTGATAGGGCAAATAAAGAATGGTGGAAAAATTAGGGCAAGTCGATGAACTTGTGTACCTTGGTTGAATGTTTATATGCTTATATATTTATATAAATTAATTCAGCATGTTTAGATATTGAATGTTTACAAATTTTTACACACGCACACACACACACCAGGGGTGGGATTCAACCAGTATTAAGGCCCAGTCCCACTGGCTGACGGACACAAAATGTATGCATAAAGGACACAGCGGACGAGCAAAATTCCGGGGGTGGCACCATCCGTTGTCATCTGCTGCAAAAAGTGGCGAAAATTTGCATAAAGAGAACGGAAAAGAATGGAAACGAACGGATGTGGGTAGTATGTAGCGGGGATGTTAAACGGATGTTCATAGGAAGCCTAGTGGATGACAGCGGATGGATGACAGCAATCCGGAAGGGATCTCCTGGGCGGAGAATTTTTCGAGAGCTCGGATGCGAAGCGAGAAGGAGGCGGTATGGCCATAGCGGATGGAAGCAGATGCATCACAGAACGCCTTATAGGAAACAAGAGGGGATCCGCGCTGATTGTATATAACTGGATGCAAAGCATTCACTGGCGCAGGCGGGAGTAATGATTCGCATTAGCCTCTGTTGATATAAAAGGGATTGGCAGCATGCATGCAGTCAGCATAACAGGGGGGAAGGATGGTGCTGCCACACTACATCTAGCAGGAACACCATGCGTTCGGTCAGTCAGGCCAGAAGAGGGAAGCCGGGTGCCAACGTCGTCAGTCCAGGCCCTGGCAAGAAGCGCCAAAACCACATACCCAAATCCCTGGCAAAGCTGACCCTGAACGCTGCCTGCCTGCCCTACTGTGAAGTGGACACACCCAAGGCCCCCATCATAAGCCCTTCTGCTGAGTGCCCTGCTGCTAAAGCCCCTGTGAGGCCCTCGCTGCTCCAATGCCCCTGAAGGCCCTGCTGAAGCCCCCTTCCAAGAGGGAGGAAGAGGCAAGGAAAGGAAGGGGAGGAGAGAGGGAAACAGTACCACCGTTCTCTGAGGAGCATGAGGAGTGAGGTGCATGGAGTATGTGGCTGAGGGAGAACGAGGTACCTCTGGAGAAAGGGCTACAGACGTGTAGATTTGCAACACCGAAGGTTACAGGCAGGTCAGCTTGGTGAAAACCAAGGCAGAGGAAGCCCCCGCTGGGGTACCACTGGCAGAAGTACTCTTGGATGGTAGGAACAACCATGCACACAGTGGGTAATGGCCAAGCGTCAGCACCGTCAAGAAATCTGGGCACGGCCACTGTCAAGCTTCACCTGATGGAGATGTACATCATGGCCAAGGGTGCAGTTTTACTGGAGGACAGTGAGATCCACCACCCGAGGAGCAGCCCTCTGAGTTACCCCTCTCCCTCAGACCAGCCCACAGACAGCCAGTGCCTCTCATCCAGCAGGAGCTAGCTACCCTGTTCCAGGCAGGGTGTGCTTCAGAGGGCCCCACAAGGACAGAGACCCCGGCGCCCCCGACAGCTGCATTCCCATGGCACGGGCACACTTGGAGGATCCCGTGGAGGATGCAACGCCCTGGCTGGTTACAGATTGGAGGAAGATGCAGCAGCCACCCAGAGGCCAACCGCACTGCCACCCGAGCAGCTCCCACAGCCCTAAGTTCTAGAGGAATGGCAGGGAGAGAGGCGACTGGAAGGGCCAGAACCAAGTGTGCTGTTGGAGGATCATGGGGACGCAAGGAGAGACCAAGCACAGGAAACTTTCTCTCTCAGCTTGTCCACCTGGACAGAAGCATCCTCAGACCGGGAAGCCCTTCATCAACCGACTGTGAGCCAGACCCTGAGGAACCTGCCCAAGGCCCGACAGTACAGGTGATGGATAGCACGGAAAGATCACAGCAACTCTCTGCCACAACCCTCCAAGGCCCATCTGAAGGCTGTTCCTACCGGTCCAGGCTGCTCTATCAGCCCCCGGCGATGGCAAGAAGCCTTTTCCAAGCATTCAACAGCCCCTCACTACCAAGACTACGACTAACCAGGAGAGCTTCCTACAGCAGAAGTCAGAACTAGTCCCAGTACCAACGCTCAGGTTCATACGCACACCACCAGATACGCCACGTCACTCACCCAGCTGCAGACAGACAGGTGCCCACTACACTTCTCCTCCTCTCCACCGCCCACAGCTCAAGCCCATCACAAACAAATACTGTCATCAAGGTATTCGGGTCTGACATCTGCAAGTCCTTCATGAAGGGCCCTCCTCAACTCACGGGACTGGAGCCAGCCCCTCGGATAGCTTCCTGAACAGAAGCGCACTACCTGTTGTACCTCCGAGGGGCCAAGCACAATGGTGCCTCAGAGGAACCAGCACTCAAGCCACGCAGACACCTCACAGTCCCCTGCCCCGCCTAGACAGCTTGAAGACGATTGGGGACATTGACTCAGAGTGACTGGGAATACGTGGTCAGAGACCTGAGTTGTACTTTTAGTTTATCTTTGTCTTAAGACACTTTACTTGTTCATTTTTGTTTTTTTAATAAAAGTCATAGTTTTACCGAAGACAGTTAATTAAGGTGTATCTTTGCTTAATGCACTGGGCTTCATTTTTTTAACTTATTAAAGTGTTGGTGAAAAACTATGTTGAAAAAAAAATCGTTAAGCTGCAAATGCTTGGGTTGGGATAGATAAGGAGTGAGTTGTGGGATAGATAAACCTCCAGTGCACCCGCCAAACTAAGTGGGGGGGGGGGAAAAAACCTTTGTATGGTCCATGGCATCCCCCACTGCCACACATATGGACCTTATATTATCAACAAAAATTTAATTCATTAATCAACACACTTTCAAAAAAACCAAAACTCTTTATTTATGCTCTTATTCAGTTGCAGGGGAAACCGACTCAACATACATTGCACAATCTCATTTCAGTGTTATGCGACAGCCTCAAGGACCCATCCATGCTAATGCATCTATCATCCTGTCCTTGCACCTTACCCCACTGCCCTGCCAGCTGGGGAGTTGCAGCCAGTGTTTGCACGTAGGTGTTGCGCCTGCTTTTTCCCTTCACGTGAAGCTCTGGTTGGGGCCTTGTACATCGCCACAAGTGTCTCAGGTTCATCTGCCTCCATTCAACCAGGCCTCCATGTCCCCATTCACTTGTTGACGGTCGACAAGTTTGTTCTGCACACCTGTGAATCGCCGGGTGCGCATGAGATTGTGCAGCAGATGCAACAAGCTTCCACGATCTCCTTACAATATAAATGTGCCTCAATGTCTGACGCGCCGATAGTGGGTGAGGAAAGGGATATCATTGAATTAACTGTGTGGAGCGCCAACTTCAGGGACGGTGCTAGTGCGGAACGAGGACAGGTAAGCTGACTGCTAACCCGAACTCTGTCAATGTTGCGCACTGGACAGATCTTGTGCTACAAGTTTGAAAAGTCCTATCTTCACAGGTGGAGGTATACCGTTTGAGGAGTGTACACTTCTATGAGGTAAGTTCTGAGGGGAGAAGGTAGTCTCATCTTCCACGATGAAGTAGAGCACATATTGCGTGTCATTGGGTAGGGGTCCTGGACCTGGAAACCCATGAGGTGAAGGTTGCGTTCCAGCCATCCTTGAGGTTAACATGCGTTGTATACCTGGGCATCGTGAGCCTTGACCCGTCTGCCTGAAGGATCGATGATAGATAAGACCTTGTAGTCAAGGATCCAACCAATGGACAAAGCGTTGATGAATGTACTGGAAGAAGCCCCCTGTGTATAGATGTTGTAAAGAGTATAGTGGACCTGATTAGGGTGGGAAGCTTTAGGGGAAAAAGGCCCGCCTGATGCGCGCGCAGTTCAGTTAGGCACCATCCTATGGTTCCAACAGCTGTGGGAACAGATTCGGACCACTACTGAGATAACCACTCTTTTGCCAAGTTTTTCTACCAGCCCCTTCTTCAAAGTATGGGCACTTGAGGAGCTCTCCACGTATTCTCTCATATGTGGCCATCACACAACGTCTAAATGACCACTTTGCTGATCGCTGTTGTGTTGGCGCAACTATAGGTTGTAATAACGACGATCGGGGGTCCGGGGACCGGGCCTAGACTTCTGGATCGCTACGCACACTACATGTTTCTGTAAAATGGTGGTTCCAGAGGCCAGTGGCAGAGAAGTCAGCTGCCGACCTTCCATCAGGGTACCCGAGGTTGGGATGGAAGGTTTGGGTGCTGCGGCTCATAGGTCAACCCAGGGTCTCAGACCGCTGTACAGCAGATTTCGTCCAAAAACCTGGCTGGTGGCAATCCTCCATCGGAAAATGATTGGAATGCACCGAAGGGTCTACATTGCCTGACAGCGCGCTCTACCATCAACTGGTCATAACTCCAAATCCTTTTCCTCACAAGATCCATGGTCAGGACGCCACACATTTCTTGGAGCGTCTCCTGTCGTTCTTCCTTCGCTGTAATAAAACTATGAAACAGTCTGCAACCAGGTTTTGGGTTTCTGGTGATGAAATGAGGTGGCAGCGTAGTTCAATAGCGGACTGTTTCATCATCCATCGTGGAGCGAACATTGGATGATTTGGAGAGTACCAAGACCAGAGGGTGACGAAGGTACGAGGTCTGTACACCACGGCTGCTGGACTCATACTGAGATCCAGATGATTTTCTCCCCCTTTTTATAGAAATATATCGGTTGTCCACTCGGTGTCCTTCTACATACTCTAGACATAATGTAGACATCCTAAATATACAAGATACATCCCAGATACAAATATTTTGTCCATTTTTAATCCTTTATAAACGAGATGCATACGCTTACATCCTTTCTATTCCCGTGCTACTAACGCTGTTCCGTTTACCTTTTGTTTCCTCCCTCTTTCCGTTTTCAGCTGCAGCGGATGTGAGTTGAGGGGGTGGCCAGAGGATGCCGAGAGGATACAGCGGACATTTAATGGATGATAACGGACATAGAACATTTGTTGCGCATATATGTCATGGATGTATATCGTACGCGGCGGAAAGTTCATCCATTCACAAAGTTTTGTGCAGGTCAAAACTTGCGTGGATGAAATTGCATCGGATGGATGCTCGAGGGATAGAGCGTATAAAATACGTATGCAATGAGTACACAATGGATGCATCGCGTTTTCCAACGGATGGCAAGCTTTATTTTAATGTTTTACATCCTCTTTGCATCCGTAAGTGCAGTGGGACCGGGCCTTTACTACCAGTTCGGTGATTTCGTTTATTAGAAATGGTTAAAGAATGACACTTTAAATAATATTTAAATTAATGATTATGTTAACTAACACTCTTCTAAATTAGTATAAGACAGGCAAATTCATAGTTTGGAAGGTGTCTTACGCAGGTCTTTTTCCTGTTTTGTTTTGTTTTTAATAAAAGCCTTGCATTGTTTTTTTACTGGCTCCTGCACAACAAATCCTGCAATGATTTCATATTGTTTGGATTTGTTTTTCTGATACTAAATTTTCATTTCACTGTGCTTTGTTTTTTAGCAATTATTCAGCATTTATATTTTTTAGAATTTGAAATTCTTAAATATCATGGTATACAGTGTGAAAACCTTCATATTATAGAGAGAAGTGTACTCAAATAGTGATTAATGAGAAAAGATACTTATGTTTCATTTGCAGAATCCTTCACATTGGGTGAATGTTCACCATCTGGAATACACAGATGGCGGAATCCTGGATCCAGATGATATCTTGGCAGATGTGGTGGAAGATAAAGATAAGGTTGATGGAGAATAATTTCTTTATTTTTAAAGAGAAAGTGTCTGATTAAGATATGATTTGTATATAATAACCTCATGCTAAATTCATATGTTTAACAGATGCCTCTATGGCTAATATCAGGTTGGATGTATTAAATGTTGATATTACAGTCTCATTTTTGTTTTTGTTGAACTTAGCAAAAATTCTTGAAAAAATCACTTTTATATATTGTTGTCATATATTAAGTATTCAATAGGAAAAACACCTTTGCCCTTATGGTTTTGAAAATTAAGAAGTTCATGGGACTAAGCATTGATTTTAGATGTGTAGATTTGATTCTTTGATTTCACAAAGATAATGGCATTGTCATGCGTAAAAAAAAATATATATATATATATATATATATATATATATATATATATAATGTTTTATTTTAAGCTCCTCGTGGGTACTTACATTGGTGGCGTTAGCTCCTTCGGTATTATCCCATGTCCATGTAGTCTGTTAAAGTTGGTGCACGTTTCAGCAGAATCTCATCTGCCATCATCAGGCTTCTGTGTGGATGTGGTTGTCTCCACATTCCTCGTTTCAATTTTGAAGGCCTGGCTATTCTCAATTGGGCCTATTAGCCTGGTCTGTGTTCATTGGACTTGAGTTTTGAATTTGATTTGGTGTTTTCCTGGGGTTTCTTCTGTCTGTTTTGTGGCTTTGATTGGCTAGCAACACTCTGTTCTCTTGTGTTGGAGGCTTTTCAATGGAGCTTGGCTCCGTGTGAAGGAAACGGCTTGCTATTCATCCAAGCTGCCTATTATTAGGCAAGCTGGGTTCACAACCTGGTGCCCTGGTGGGGGTTTGAGTTGGAGTTTATCAGAGGGAGTCTGTTTTGTGCCAGGTTGTTTGCCTGGGCCTGTGGTTGAGATCTTTCTTTGAGAGTGCAGGCTTTCAAATGATTACAGTCTGCTGGAATCATCTCTCTATTATGCTTGTCAGGTCCCTTTTTTCATCTCTATGGCTTCCTCTGATGAAATTTCTGTGGCTGGGGTTTTTCTATAGTGGCCCTAGGGTTAGTGCCCCTGAAGTGATGTTGTGACCTGTGGTTTCATGTGTTGACTAGTGAGGAGGTGGTGGTTCATTTACTTGCCATTTTGTTCATCTAGGGCGGGTACTTTTCTTCGTATTGGTTCCTGTCCCCAATGTAATTGGCCGGCATGATGTAACAAAGGGGAATTCGTATATGCCCTTGGGTTTCCAGGTCAAATTTTGTTCTTGGGTTTCCTCAGGAAATGGCTTGCTTATTTTTTTTTTGTCTGTTTTGAAGCAGTCTGATGTGGATGCCTGTGTTAGTATTTACGATTTTATCTGTAAGTAGCCTCTTTATGTTCGGCAATCAGTTTGTTCCATAGTCTGTTGGTCTTCTAGGTCTTTCTGTTTGTCTTGGTGGGTGTTTTTGTGGATCAAGCTGGTGATTTTTGTTTTTGTGGAAGCCATTGGCTGTCAATACTTCAAGTCAGGGTGCATAGTTCAGTCTTTTTATATGTTGTTTATCTGCCAGGCGTTTTGGTTCTGGTAATTAGTGTTTTTGCCACGGAATTTATCTGTGTGGTGGTGGTGGGATTGGGCGTTGAGGTTAGCGGTTGGTTTGTGGTGTTTTCTTTTGGTATATGGGTGGTGTCCCAGTGTGCCACCTGTTTTCTTTGGTTAGATTAGTACATTCTAGGAAAATGGTAGTTGTTTTGTTTATTTCCGTTTTCCATGGTGAACTTGATTTTGGGGTGTGTGTTGTTTTAGGGTGTGTTAAGGAAATTGGTTTTAGGTTTTTTCTTTTCCATGGGGCCTAAATCACAAATATGTCATCGATGTATCTTAGCCATAGTTGGGTTTTTGTGGTGCAATTAAAGCCATGGCTCTGGATTTCGAATTCTTCCCATGAACAGGTTTGCAATGACGGGTGGACGTGGTGATCCCAATAGGGGGCCTTCCTTCATTTGCTTGTATTTTGTTCCTTGTATATGAAATATGTGTTTGGTAGGCGAGTGTTCTGTTAGTTCCATGAAAGGTCTTTTAAGCTGGTTGGTATTGTTTTGATGATTCAAGAAGTTTTCTTTAATCGGGAGTTGAGTGATCGTGAAACCACCGTCGAAACTTACACAGATCTTCTGTTCTATACGTGTAGATCTTTTGATCATGTTCTAAGGAAGTGGTTATGAGTTTGTACATAATGACTGCGGTTTAGCCATGGGGCTGTAGTTGTTTTGTTGCTTATAATTTAGCTAGGTTTGTAATGGTGCCCTATGGAGCTGACTGTGGGGTCTGAGAGGTATGCCTTTCTTTGTGTATTTTGGGAGGCCCCGTAATAAATTTGGGGCATCCTAGAAGATTTCTCTTGGATGATTGTTCTGTGGATTTCTTTGCTTATGTCCTTTGTTATAATTTTCTTCTTGGTTATTTTCTGATATGTGGTTGGGTCCCGTGTATAGGTTTTTGTAGTGGAGTCTTGGAGTTAGGTCTGTCATTTTTGTTTCATAAGCCCTCCTTTCTGGTCAGTACTACTGTGGCCAAATTTCCTTTTTCTTCTGGGAGTATTATGCTGTTATCATTTTTCAGGGGTTTGGTAACCGCTCTGAAATTTCCCCCCCCCCATCATTGCTTTTTGTAATTTATTTTGATGGTTTTCGTTGTGCATAGAAATGTGATAACCTGGTTGTCCTTATTCTTCAAGCTTCAATCTGTAAATTTTAAATTTGGTTGGCCTGGATTCCTACTGCACATATGATGGAATTCCCTGTTGGGCATTTTTTTGGGTTTGCCTATTGGCAAAATTGAATCCTTTTGGAAGGACCATCTGTTTTCCTGTTTTGGTTGAGTTTTCTCTGTTGAAAACATTGTTTATACTAAATTGTTCAGGTGTTTGTGGGTGGGTTATTGGGAATTTTCCTTGTCATTTTATTTTAGTTTTCCTTTGAGAGTTATCATTTTTTGTTTAAAGTGGCTTTCAGTTTTCAGCTCCCAAGTTGAAAGGTTTGTTTTATCCTATCCAGAAGTAAGAGGGTGGGATTTTGCTTGCGTCAATTCCAGGTGTAGGCTTAGCCAAATCTTTGTTTTAACTGTCTAATTGGAATCTTTTACTGTGAACTCATTCTGAGTAAGCCCAATTTCCTTGTTCTTTTTCAGGATACGTTTTGGTACTACTGTGTGTCTTATGAAATGTGTAATTTGAAGAGGTTGGGTGTTTACATTGTTGTTCTCTTGCAGCTGCCATAAGGAATTTTAGGTCACATAGTATTTCCTGCTCTTTTTAACTTCCAGCTTCTCATAGCTTTTGATTCTGGCCTTTTGTTATTTTCCTCCCCATAGAGGTCAAGATATTTTGTTTTTTTAAGCTCATCGCGGTACTTACATTTGTGCTGTTTAGCTCCTTCGGGTATTTAAATCCCACATCATTGTAGTTCTGTTTTAAAGTTGTAGCAACGTTTTCAGCAAGAATCTCATCTGCCCATCATCAGGCTTTGTTTGTGGATGTTGTCTCACAGTTCCCTGTTCAAATTGGGCGGTCTATCTGAATTGGCTTTATTAACCTGGGTCTATGTCATTGGACTTAGAGTTTGGAATTGATTTGGTGTTTTCTGGTTTTCTCTCCTGTCTGTTTGTGGCTTTGAATTGGCTAGCCAAACTCTTTTCTTGTGTTGGAGGCTTTCAATGCAGCTTTTGGCTTCCAATGTGAAAGATGGCTGCTATCTTAGCAAGCTTGGGTTTTTCACCTGGGTGCCTGGTGGGGGGGTGGTTTGAGTTGGAGTTATCAGAGGGAGTCTGTTTGTGCCCAGTGTTCCTGGCCTGTTGGTGTGGAGACTTTTCTATTTGAGAGTGCAGCTTCCAAATAATTGACAGTCTGCTGGACAAGACACTCATCCTCCAGAACAAATTCTTACCCGATGAACAACACTTAAAAACCGAACTACACACTCTCACTAATGTACTTAAGCCAATGGATTCCCAAAAAGATTACCCACCTAATCCAAAAAACAAACCCAACCAAAGCCAAGAAAGAGAACAGAGATGGCAAAGCCCTCCTCCCAATATAATAAAAGGCACTACAGACAAAATCAGCAAGATCCACCAAAAACACAACATTAAACAGCATTCTGCACAAACAGAAAATATCCACCATCCTAAGAAACCCTAAAGACAAAATCGAGTTAGAAAACCAAGGAGTATACGAAAATCCTTTGCCTGCCTGCCAGACCACATACATAGGACAAAACTAAGAAGAATTAGTGCATGCATTGAAGAAACACAAGAACTCAATCAAAAAGAAGAACTGACCTCTTCCCTGGTCCAACATCTCAAAGCCACAGGACATGAAATTGACTTTAAAAATACCAGAACCACCCGCCACCCGAACACTTCAACAACAGAATAATCAGAGAAGCCATAGAGATAGAAAAACGCCCACACAGCATGAATAAATGAGATGATACCTCCCGCCTACCAACCATTTATTGGAAACCTGCCTCATTAATAAACGAGTACCCTAACATGAAGAATGACACCTGACCCACACCCACAAGTGCCACACAAGATGCCTACCCACCCACTTCCACGTAGAAAAAAGACTCACACCCACACAGAAGATGAGACAAGACCATGACCAGAAGCCCATACTGCAGCTGCACCACTACCCGCTTCAAACCCCTCTGACCCATACAAGAAGCAATACTGACACCCACAATGAAGATGTGCGCACGACCACGAACACAAGCAACAACAAGAATCACAGCCTCACCAGCTCAAATCCCCAGCAACTAAGACTAAACTGAGCACAGCCAGGCCCCCACCTAAGCAGAACACACCCCAGCCATCGCGCAACCATCGACCAAACCAACCCCACCAATCAAGTCACACCCCACGAGCAGTTAAAGGAAGAAGCAGCTGCAAGCTCACATTACTCTGAGAAGCACAGAGCTGAAGAACAAGCCTGAGATGATGAATGAGCTTCATCGAAACGTTGCCTGATACTTCCAATTCTACGCGGGAGAAACCCGAATAACACAAAATCCACATACAAATACTCGCGAAAACCTCAGAAAACATATATATATATATATATTCATTAAAATTTTATAAAAGGTTTAACTGATCCACAAATTTGAGACAATATATGCATTCTTCTGACAACACAGTATTTTCATATAATCCCTACATTGATTGATAATAAGGAAACAAATTTCATTTGTGTCTGTTCCATAACTTTTCTTTATGAAAAAAATATGAAAGCTGAAATAGTCCACTTGTCTTAAATGAATTCGTTACTTTAAATGATTAGTTCTTAATTTTTTCTACTGAGCAGGTTTTAGAAAAAATATTTGTACAAAAGGATTTTTTCTCCTCCTCCCTCCCTCCTCCCCTCCTCCTCCTCCTCCTCCTCCTCTCTCTCCTCTCCTCCTCTCCTCTCCTTCCTCTCTCCTCCTCCTCCTCCTCCTCCTCCCTCCTCCCACCACCACCACCACCAACCACCACCACACTAGTCCTCCTCCTCCTCCACCACCACCACCACCACCACCACCACCACTAGCAGCAGCAGGTAAAGAAAAATAACCAAAGACCTTCTGAATAGAGTAGTAGGAAAGATGATAGAGGAAAGTCAGCTTTTTTGCTTTTTTTCTTCCAGGGAGCAGCTTAGAAAAACATATCCATATAACATATTCTTCTGAACAATCTGTCTCTGAAATGTGAGGTTCAGGGGTGACGGAGAAAATGCTTGGATCGGCTTTGGACTTACTCAGTTTAAAAGAGTGAACTCTGGGTCCTACTTACAATGTTTTAATCATTGTTTCATGGTACTTTATGCTCAGCAAAGACAATGCTATAGCATCTGGTCTTTTATATCAGATTTTTGCACCTTTCAACTCCTTTCAGCAATGGCCATAGAAAATTCTGGGAGTTGGGAAGTTAATTTGATTGGTCACTAATTAGAAAGTACTTGAGGAATATAAGAGTATTAATCAGGTTAGTGGTTCATTTGTGATTTTTATGGAAGACAACATTTATTTAATTCTGAAACATATTTTGACAATGTGAATATTTGGCAGCGGAATCTTATAAATTATCTTAAAACTAGTTTATACTTTCTATAGTCTTCTACCAATGGTGGAATTCAAATAATTTAACAATCAGTTCCCTGCCCTAATAATCAGCTGGGTAGGTGGGGCTGGGTGGTCATGTGACTGGGAGGGCGTGGCCAGGGTGGGCATGATATGGGGCTCGTGGTGCTAAGGCAGGACTTCCCTATGACTCTCCTTCACTCTCATTATACAGGTAATCCTCCAGTTACAAATATAATAGAGCTTGTCAATTACATTTGTAGCCTGGAGATTTATTTGATTGAATCATGTTCGATGAACGTGATCACTCCCTACTTTTCGCTAAGCAATTGTTAATCGAATGCTCAGATCTTTAAATGCACATAGGGGACAGTCTGTGGGGCCAAGTGGTGGAGCAGACCATTCAAGGCCTCCCCCACTCCACTGAGATACCTCATGCTCCCCTCGGGTCCACATAATTGCTTTCCCCCATCCTGCACAGACTGGGCTTGCTTTGCTAGCATCCGAGATTCTACTTACTCCTCCCCACCCTATTTCCCATGGATTACTTACTTTTTTTGCTATAAAGATATAATTTTTACTGATATCTATTCTGTTAATATAACTAAATAAGCCACTTGAAACATTGAGAAATGCAATCTCATCAGAAACAAGAAATTTAACAAGCCTAATGTACAATGCTTGATAGCAGCATTATAAAAAATTTTTCCATGAAATGTGTCAGGTGGATTTCCATTCAAAATCCAGGAAAGATGAAGTGGTAGCAACCAAAGAATTCTGAATCTGAAGAAATTAGGCCGCAGAATTCACATATACAAATTGATGGAAATGTTCCCACCCCAATAGTTCAGATGACACTTCCAA
This sequence comes from Laticauda laticaudata, assembly GCA_004320025.1. Taxonomy (NCBI): domain Eukaryota; kingdom Metazoa; phylum Chordata; class Lepidosauria; order Squamata; family Elapidae; genus Laticauda; species Laticauda laticaudata. The sequence goes on along the minus strand of BHFT01003309.1, from coordinate 37,125 downwards.
TTAGAAGTTGTGAATAGGATCATGTGGGCATCTTCAGGTGATGATTGAAGCCTCTGTCCGTTGACCTTGGCATATTTTGATAATGGGTTGCAGTTGCGCAGAGAAAAGAAAGCTAAGCGAGAAATAGAAACCTAACTCTATTGTATGCTTCCCCCCCCATTTACACACAACAGAAGAATGTAACACCTCCAGCTCACTTCCCAGACTTTTCCTTCCTCCCTTTCCCCCCCCCCCCGTTTCTTATGACAGCGAAAGATGCAAAGCAATAGTAGAAGATCTTGAAGGCTGACATTCGGCCCTCCTAGAAAAAGGAAAACCATCAGTCCTAGAGGAGAGAGAGGAGAAAATATAAAGACAATTATTAATCATTCAGCAATTACAAAACAATACACTCCTAAGGCTTATCAGGATACTTGGAAGGAAAATGCTTTGATCAACTTAGGGCTTTAACATCGGTTTCGTTAAACCCATTCGGCTTGCGAAGAAGGGAAATGTTTCCAGGCTACAAGATACTGGAGCCGACCCCTCCATTTGCAGGAGTCCAGAATTTCCTTAACTTCAAAATGTTGTTCACCTTCAATCAGTATTGGTATGGGAGGGTCTGCTTGGATGGGTCTTAAATCAGAAGTATGTTCGGGTTTTAGCAAACTAACATGGAAAACCGGATGAATTCGTCGAAGAGTTTTGGGTAAGTTCAGCTGGACTGTTACAGGATTTATAATCCGTTCAATCGTGAAAGGACCAACATACTTAGGACCAAGCTTTCTTTTGACTTTTGAGTGGTCTGCAGGTATCTGGTGGACAGGAAAAACCTTGTCGCCCACTTTATATTCTTTCTGTGGGATATTTTCTTATCTGCAAATTTCTTATGAGCTTGATGGGCCTCATCTAATGCTTTGCGTGTCACTGGCCAGTTAAGTTGGAGTTGAGTTATCGATGTTAGGTTTTTCCACGAGGAAGTTCAGGTATGGGAACAAAATCTTCTCCCAAAGCCACTTTAAATGGAGTAAATCCAGTACTACTGTGTACGGAGTTGTTATATGCCACTTTGGCAAATGGTAGTAATTCAGACCAGTTATCTTGTTGATAATTTATGTAACATCTAAGATATTGTTCTAGCACAGCATTAGTCCTCTCACAGGCCCCATTAGTTTGGGGGTGGTGGGCGGAGCTTAACCCCTGGGCGGAGCCTATTAACTTCAGGAACTCTTTCCAAAATTTTGATGTAAACTGGACCCCTCTGTCAGAGATTATGCATTCTGGAACTCCATGTAACTACAGATATGTGCAATAAAAAGTTTAGCCAGCGTCTTAGCAGAGGGAATCTTGGAACAAGGTATGCAATGTACTTGTTTGGAAAACAAATCAGTCACTACCCAGATGACCCGTGTTTCCACCACTTGGGTTATTCTACTATAAAGTCCATAGAGATTTCTTTCCAGGGAGTCGTTGGTCTAGCTACATTTTGTAACAATCCTATTGGCTTACCAGGAGGTCTCTTTGCCGAGCACAAATTGGATAGCTAGCTACATAAGCTTCAATGTCCTTCTTTAAAGTAGGCCACCAGAATTGCCACTTAACCAGATGTAAGGTCTTCACAAACCCGAAGTGGCCAGCTGCTTTAGAATCATGAGCTTGTTTGTAGTATTGTGGCTCCCTCAGCACCTGTGGCACATACAACTTGGCCCCCACCCAAGCCAAACCATCTCTAATCAATAGTCACCTTGAATGAGCCAGGAACCATTCGTCCAGTTTTTAAAGCTTCTTTTAATTGTTCGGTTAGGTCATTCGATAAAACCACTTGTTGGTTCTTCCTTTGGGCTGTGGTGATCACTGGGGTGGCTAGATGTTTGGCTGAGACAATTGGAGTTATCACCTCCTGGCGCATACTATTATATTGAGGTAGTCTAGAGAGAGCATCCGCCATGAAATTCTTCCCTCCTGGAATGTACTTCAATGAGAAATTGAATCGCTTGAAGTACTGGGCCCAGCGAACTTTGTTTAGGGAACAGCTTCCGGGTGTTTTTAAGGCTTCCAGATTCTTATGATCAGTCCATACCTCAAACGGGTGTTTTGCTCCTTCCAGGAAATGTCTCTAGGTCAGCAAGGCCAACGAACTGCAAAAGCTTCTTTCTCCCAGACGGCCCATCTTCTCTCTGTTTCAGACAGCTTAATGGGAGGTATAACACAAGGCTGTAAGGTCCCTTTCTCGTTGATTTGAAGTAATACTGCTCCAATAGCCACATCACTTGCACATCGGCTTGAATCACGAAAGGAGTGTCCATATCTGGGTGTTTCAGCACTGGTTCTGCAGCAAACAGTCGTTTTAAGCTTTTCAAAAAGCGGCTTGGCACTCCATGGACCACTCCAGCAGCTTTCCTGGCCTTGGCTTCACCTCCCCTTTTGTTTCAAGAGATTTGTGATGGGCATTGCTATTTAGCAAACGTCGGGACGAATTGCCGGTAAAAAATTTGCAAATCCCAAAAAGCTTTGAAGTTGTTTTCTGGTGTGTGGTGGAGCCCACTCCAAAACGGCATGCACCTTCTCTTGATCCATCTTAATGCCTTCAGATGAAATGCGATATCCCAAATAGTCAATTTTGTCTTGGTGGAATTCCACATTCTTGACAATTTAGCATACAACTTAGCGGCACAGCAGTTTCTGTAGAACCGACCGCACTAACTTCACATGTTCATCCAGGGTCTCCGTGTAGATAAGGATATCATCAAGATAAACCAGAACCCCCTGTATAATGTTCATGTAACACTTGATTGATCATTTGCATGAATACAGCTGGGGCCCCTTGTAAACCAAAAGGAAGAACGTTGAATTGGAAGCAACCCATCGGGCAGTTAAAAGCGGTCTTCCACTCATCCCCTTCCTTAATCGAATCTGGTAGTATGCTTCTCTCAAATCCAACTTCGTGAAAATCTTTTCCTTCGCTAAAATGGGCCAACATGTCCTTCATCAAAGGAAGGGGGTACAGTTTTCCCCACCGAAATAGCATTTAAATTTCTTGTAATCCACCACAAGCGTTTGGAACCATCTTTCTTTTCACGGAACAACACTGGGGCCGCTACCTGGGGTCTAGCAGGTTGAATGAAACCACGTTCCCAAATTTTTATCAATAAACAGTCTTAGCTCTTCCAATTCCTGTGGGGTCATTGAGTACAACTTTGGTTTCGGGAGCTTCACCCCAGCAAAATCTCAATAGCACAGTCTGTTGGCTGGTGAGGTGGAAGCTCATCCGAGGCCTTCTCACTGAACACTCTTTTAAATCCCATACTCTTTGGGAATTTTCTCCTCATCTTTCATGGGCTCAGTACCCGTGAAAGCTATTTCAACTAGGTTCTCAGGCTTCGGCTGGGATCTGTCCCCTCCTCTCGGTCGCTGCTTTGTGCGTATGCGCAACAACCCCTTTCTCCAGTTAACCTGAGGGTTCCATTTCCGGAGCCAGGGCATCACAGTATTAATGGTTGCTCCATCCCAGGGACCACAATAAAACACAGGGTCTCATCATGCTCTCCCATGACCATTTCAACTGGTTCTGTGGGCAAAACGGGCGGGGCAACCTCCAGCCACTGATCCATGTAGTTGGCAAAAGGAAATGGGCATCTTCAAAGGTTTTAGCTTTAGGCCCATTTTCTTCACTACTTCCGTGTTGATTATACACCTTGTGCACCCAGAATCTAACAGGGCTAGCATTTCCCCTTCGACCCTGAATTGGGTACCCTCAACTTTCACCGGAATGGTCATAGGGCCACGTTCGGACTTACCAGGAAGTCATATTCCGCGAGTCAGAATCCTCCTCCTCAGGGTCACTGGGGCTTTCTGATTCCTCTCCTGCGGAGGGGCGACCTCTGGCTATCTCTTTCGACTTTAGTGCTGTTTCGCGAGGCTTCGCTGGGGACTTTTCAGGTTTCTTTCCTTCCTTTGGCGCCCCTTTGGCTCCAGCTTGACTCTGCAGTTCACAGCCCGGTGACCTTCCTTCCCGCATCGAAAGCAGGCTGAGGGGTTGGGTCTTGCCTCCACTCCTCCCTTCTGAGGTTTAGGAGCCTCCTTGAGGGCGTGTGGGGGAAAACTTGCTCCACCCATAACCTCCCCGCCGTTTACTTCGGATTAATTCAATCTCCACTTCTTCTGCCAGCAAGTACCCACTCTGCAAGTCATTGGGGTCTCTTCTAGCAGTGCATCTCTGGTACACATCTTCATTTAAAACCATCTTTAAACAGTTGTATCAGGGCTTCTTGGGGCCAGCCTCGGAAATGGCGGCTAACTGTCTTAAATTCTTGGTGTAATCAGCCACAGACCTCCGCCCCTGTTTAATGGTTTTCATCCTAATTCAGGCCTTGCGCTCTGCCAGTGGGTCCTCAAACCTCGCCCGCAGTGCAGCCATAAATAAGTTATAATTCAGCAACTGAGGAGCATTATCATTATGCAAAGTCACCATCCACTCTGCCGCGCTGTTCCTCCAGAGCCCTGGTAACACACCTCACTTTGGCTGCTTCTGAGGAAAATCCTCCCCATATCTTTCCAATATGGCTCCAACTTGAGCTAGGAAAAATCCCAAGGCTTTGGGATCCCTCCGTATTTTACTTCTAACGAGGGCAGCCTAGGAGCTCTACGCCTTCTAGGAATCACAGTGAAGGCCCCGGGGCTGCTGCTGATCAGGTTTGATTTATGGGAGAGGGAGCTGCTCTGCTTCTTCTGGCTGGGGCTATTTCCCTCTCCTTCATACCTTTGTGGCAGCTTGAAGTTGTTCAAAGGCTTTCATCAAGGAGTTTCCTGGCTTGATTCAGTGAGAGTTCCCTCTTTTCCTTCTCTTGTCACGGCTCCTCTTTTCCCATGCCGGCGGGTAGTTGTGACCCCGGGTGGGGTGTCCTTCTCCGGATCTTTTCCAACCAACCCACATCGACCATCTGGGCTTCCCAGCTGGATCCTCTTCCAGACTGAGCTCTGCTAGCGATTGGGTCTTCCCTGCACCAACAAAGAATCTTGCCCTCCAATGGCTGCCAGATCCTCTTGGTCACTATTTGAAGATGACATGATGTCCAAACCCCCTCAGAAGAAAATTGGGTATTCTCTCGGGTGGGGCAGGTGGATGAGATTTAAAATAAGGTCAGGCAGAGCTCCATTCAAAATCCAGGAAAGAAATCCTTAGACTCTTTAGTTTAGAGAAAAGATATCTTTTACTGAAAGTGAAGTAGCAACACAAAGAATTCTGAATCTGAGAAATTAGGCGTGCAAATTCACATTATACAAAGTGATGGAAATGTTCCCACCCCAATAGTTCAAGATGACACTTCCAATTAGAAGTTGTGAATAGGATCATGTGGGCATCTCAGGTGATGATGAAGCCTCTGTCCGTTGACTTTGGCATATTTTGATAATGGGTTGCAGTTGCGCAAGAGAAAAAAAGCTAAGCGAGAAATAGAAACCTAACTCTATGTTATGCTTCCCCCCCCCATTTACACAACAGAAGAATGTAACACCTCCAGCTCACTTCCCCAGACTTTTCCTTCCTCCTTCCCCCCCCCCCCGCTACCCCGTTTCTTATGACAGCCGAAAGATGCAAAGCAATAGTAGAAGATCTTGAAGGCTGACAAAATGTTTAAATCTGGCAATCTGATGTAAAAATGGTTAAAATGATATTAATGCCTTTGAAACATTGAATTCTGTGGCGTGGATTTCAAGATCTACAAGAAGATAAAAATATATTAGTTGTTAGTGAAATCTCATTCTAACATTAGCAACAGGTTTCTCATAGACTCTCAAGCAAATATCCAGCAACTTGCTGGATTTATGATTATTCCCGCTATATTGGAAGCTGTTCTGCTAATGGAAGCAGCTATCTGTTAACATAGATACTTTCTAAAATTTTAGCAACTGCTGGTATATATTCTGGAAACAGTAATGACTGTATTTTAAAGTCATTGTGTTTTTTTTTTTTAACTGCTTTTTACTGTGGCAATAAGACCACTTTAGAGACCATCATTATATACCGGTAGATGTAGGGATTTTGCTCCCTTAGGAATTCTATTGCCTTTTTTCTGCTTCCTTTCTGTTGTTCTAAATAGATAAATTATTAAGAAAAACCAGTTAAGGAGCAGAGGTTTAGAGGATGGTGAGAGAGTAACTACTATGAAGAAACAGATTGATTTTCACTGAATATTCACTTTGCTTTTATCAAAACAAAAATGTACAATTTGGTGCAAAAATCAAAGGATAGACATAAATGATTTAGTTGCAAATCAGGGACATTTTAAACATATAAAATATTTTAAATATAACCTTAATAGGTTACATTCATGCTAATTTAATTACCTTTACTTCCCACTGAAAATAATGGAAATGTTAATCATGCCATTTACTTTATTACTTACTTTTTGAAGAACTTACTTTTTAAAAGATTTACAGAAGTCCAGAAGAGGCTGACCCACTAGCAGAGAAGCCAAAGTGTTTTATTCAGATGATGGTGAAGCTGTAAGAACATGAAATCTAAGGAAAACATTTTTGCCAACTTCTGAGTAAAAGACTTCGGCTGGGGCCATGTGGCCAGCAGGCCTAGGCTTGGACTGGGGCCATGTGGCCAGCAGGCCTAGGCCTGGACTGGGGCCACATGGCCAGCAGGCCTAGGCCTGGACTGGGGCCACAGCAACCTCCTGCTTCAGCGATTGAGGCAGCAGCAGCCAGTGAAATGGAGGTTGCTTCCTTTGTCTCATTGCGCTGAACTGCAAGGCCCTTGTTGATTGGCTGCCACCCCTCAATCCCTGAAGTTGCTTATTCGAACTAGCCAGTCAGCAGCAAGCAGACTGGGCCCAAACTAAGCCTGACCAGACTAGGTAAAAACTAAGCCTGCAGACCCTCATGGCAGAGAAGCCAAAGACTTTTATTCAGATGGGGAAAGCGATTTTCCTTACATCTCACATTCTTATAGCTTCATTGGCTTCTGAATAAAAATCTTTGGCTTCTCTGCCACGTGGCTCAGCCTCTTCTGCAGCTCTTCGAAAAGTAAGTACAGTAAAGCTGTGGGAAATGGGGTGGCGAGAGCAGATTGGGCCCAGGAACCCTCCATTTTGTTTTTTAAGAGTCCAGGGAAGCCCTAGGAAGGCCTGAAGGGGCATGGGATGGCTGGATTGAACTCAGGGACCCTTCATTTAAGATTTAACAAGCCGGGGGAGCTCCAGGAAGGCCCAAAGTGGGGCTGGGATGGCTGGATTGGACCCTGGGACTCTACATTTTGGCCTGTAAGAGGCCGGGGGAGCCCTAGGAAGGCCCGGGATTGCTGGATCAGGCTCAGGGACTCTACATTTCAGTCCGTAAGAGGCCAAGGGAGCCCTAGGGAGGTCCTGTAACAGGCCGTTTGCACAGGCAAAGAGGCGAAAGAAGGCTCACCAGACAGACAGGTGGCTAGGCCACATCAGAGTCAGCAGAGAATGGCAAAGGAAGGTTCAGCAGGGAGCTGGGGCCGTGTGGGAGGCTGAGGCAAAGGCAGGCAAGTGGGCTGCGCCATGTGGGCCATATGGTCGAGGCAAGTGAGGGAGGGAGCCAGAATATAGTTGTGAGACCATGGTCTAGGCAGGCGAGGTGAGATAAAGAGTGACTGGGAGGGGTGGGACAGGGCCAGCCAGTAGTGTGATTAGCTGATTCTCCAAACTGGGCAAAAATTTAATTTTTGCGTGAACCGGTCCAAACTGGCTGAATCCAACCTCTGTCTTCTACCATAGAAAGTTGCAGGCATGAGGTAAAAACAAGCTTAGGCGTTACCTGCTTCCAATTATCATACTGCCAAATAGCGTAGAGAATTTTTTTTCCTTCAAAAATTATAACTATTAGCTTTTTACATGACTTGCATTCTGTGAAGGTGAAATAGGTTGTTCAAACAATTCAACAGTCTTAGAGTTGTCAAGGAAACTTGTGGTAATTTTAATTGGAAGGCTAAAATTTCTTTTTCTAAGAAAGGAAAGATGTCAGAAATTGAATAGTGTGCAGTTTCTAACTTAAGAAAATTACAGTATAATTCAATGTGGTGTGCCGTACATGTTTACTATGCCTTGTTGCTAATTAACTGTTGGGATATTTGAGAAGAGCTGGCTAACAGCTGTTTGAAATAATAAGAATGGGGAGGGTTTTGGAGGTGATGTGCAAAACAACAAAATATTCCAGTAATACGATGAACTCCTACATTTCCTATTCTTTGAGGAAAGAAACAGGGAACATCTATGATCAAAAAAGGTTAGGCAATTATATAGCTTCTGTTTTTCATTTATCTTTGGCTGCATATATACTGTACCTTTTAGAAAGTATTATTAGTTGTTTCTTAGTTGTAACCAAATATATCCATATTTCCTTTCTCTTTAGCTTCCCCCCCCCTTAATTTTTGTACCATCCATTTTTGATGCATCAATGGCACAGTATATTGTCTTTCAGTTTAATTGGCAAAATCAACCCTAGACTATCATGTATTTATTTTCCCTGCTTTCGGTGCTCTTATTTTTTTTTTTATTCCTTCTCCATTCTGTCCTCACTTCCTAAATAGCATGTGCCATTTCCTTATAGCATTTAAGACATGGTTGAATCACTCTCACATATAATCATTTGGTTGTAATCATAATAAAATTTAGAAAAACTGTATAAAAATTCTAAGAAAGTGCAAGGAAGTACTTAGAACACACTAGCCTATCTATATCATTTGCAGCAAATATGGAGGACTAGTCAATATAACTCTTCTTTATGGCATATCAAGAAAATGCAAAGTAGCACTTTTAATGTAACAAATTCATGGTCTCCTGAATTGACCTTGTGTACAAGAATATTCTTGGATCAAATCTTGCCTCTGCTGTGAACTAGCCAGATTGTAGTAAAAAAAAAAAAACTATTTAAAAACACAGTTATTTTCNTCTTGCCTCTGCTGTGAACTAGCCAGATTGTAGTAAAAAAAAAAAAACTATTTAAAAACACAGTTATTTTCACTTTGGCTTTGACTCTCTGTTTCTAAGTTTGCACACCACTTTTTTCTCCTTTCCGTGATTACAAGAGTCCAGTGAGTGAGAGGGGGATGACTCCTGTCCTTGCTGATTGGACTAAGTCTGCCTAATTGATTAAGCTCTGCCTTGTGCCATTGGCCATGTCCCAGCTTTTGACTCAGTCCCAGCCAGGTCGGACGTGTTATTTGGGAGCTCCACTTCCAGTTTGCTGAAGTGGAGTTTTTTCATTTTAAAAGACCTCACATTGATGATCAAGAGCAGAGAGAATAGTGCCACAGGTAATCATTCCTTAGGAATGACCCAGCAGCTTGGCTAAAGGGGTTTCCAGCACCCCTAGCCAAGCATGGTGTGCTAAGAGCATCGGCCTAGTGTGGCACCGGTCTGTGATATCGGTTGGCAGATTGGCCTGAAAATCAGCTAGATCTGCCACAGATGCCAGCGCTGGTGAAGGAGAACCAGTGCGAAGGAAGGAAATTGTGTGGCATGCCCAGGGCACCCTGCAGCAGGCAGGGCCTTTATTGAGCTGGATCAGAGACTGCTCAATTCAGGTGAAGTAGTCATGAGCCAGCCCATGGTCTGAAGGTAGGGAAAAACTGGCAGGGCGTGGTTGCAGCCCAGCGTTTAGGCCCAAGAACGCCTGCTTCAGCCAGGCAGAGGTAAGAGGGACCTTGATAAAAAAAGGAGGCCTTGGGATTAAAGAAAAGGAGGCTCAATTGCAGCCATTAATCATCACCCCCACCCTCCAGCTACCAGTCTCTCCCTCTTGTGGCACAACTATCCATATCCTTCAGGTCAAGATGGCAGATACACAGAAGGAAGGAGGCCACAGTCCCTCCTCTTCTAATGGCAAGTCCAGGGGTAGGCAGACAAGGAAGGAACCTGCTCCCCAAAAGCCTTCTAAAGCAGAAGAACAGGATGCCACGAGGAGACAAAGAACCCTGGAGAAGCAGGTTGTCGTGGAGAAGCAGGTTGTCGTGAGGTGCTCCATTCAAAATCCAAGAAAGAAAGACTTAGACTCTTTAGGTTAGCAAAAAGTAATCTATTACTGAAAATGAAGTGGTAGAAACCAAAGAATTCTGAATCTGAGAAATTAGGCACACAAATCACATATACAAAATGATGGAAGTGTTCCCACCCCCAATAGTTCAGATGAAACTTCCAATTAGAAATTGTGAATATGATCATCTGGGCATCTTCAGGTGATGATNTTTCCACAACAGAAGAATTTAACACCTCCAGCTCACTTCCCAGACTTGTCCCTACCCCCCCCCCCCCCCCCCGTTTCTTATGACAGCCAAAAGATGCAAAGCAATATTAGAAGATCTTGAAGGCTGACACAGGTGGAAAAGATCCAGTTGGTGGGAGGAGTCCTCCAGATGAGTCAGCTTCTGCTATCCAGGCCCCTGTATTGCAAGCAGCCTGGGCCTGCCCCTGTATGTAGGCCTTGCTTGCAGGCCTCGTCCCCTGATGAGACATTGGAATCTTCAGATCGACAGTTAATGCCAGTAGGCAGGGATAATGATAGGTGCCTCAGATAGCCTTTCAAGGTGAATCATGGGAGCAACCTCCTAGAAGGCCCAGACCAGAGGTAGATGCCACATTTACACACACTGCTGCAGGCCTACATAATCCTGAAGTTTCTTTAAAAAAAAAAATATTTGGGTTTTCACAAAGACAAAATACAAATAAAACATCTTTTTTGAAAATAGCATGGTCCCAGGTTATCACTTCTTCATACAGACAACAAAGCTCAATTTCATGCTCATTTTTATATTCTGTTCTATATCTTATTACCATGTTATATTTTCTACATAGTTTTCCCCCCTCTTTTAATTTTCTCAACTTTGTTTTTAATTATCTCATCTCAGTTCAAGTCAAACCATTAATTTATACTTTTGTCTATCCTGTTACAATTTAAATTATCTTTTCTTATAAAGCAATTTTTTCCCTGTAGTTACCAATTAAGAGTAATGACACCTTTATATCCTTTAATTTTTATCCATTCAACACTCTTACTTAGCTACATGTATAGCTTTAAGATTATAGCATTCAATATAATACATAAACTTCCAATCGGATTCTGCTTGTACATTCTTAAAATAGATACTATATTCTTAAAAAAATTATATATATGTGTAAAAAAGTACACATTCCATTCCAATTCAATTGTATCACCAATATGCATTAAAATCTTAACATCTTTAAACATTTCTTTTCAATTGAATATCATACTTCTTTGGGAACACTTATAAACTTTCCATGATTAATTCTTTTTTTCCCATATTTCTTACTTATATTTTTATAAATCATCCACTAATAATTAAAAATGTTCCCTTTTAATTTCTCTCAATCATTTTAAATTCATTATTATAAACAAACTCCCACTACATTACAATAAATATTTTATCCATACATCATGTTTTCTCTAACATTATTTCTATTGTATATATAACAATGCTATCTTATGTACCATTACAGACTCTCTTTTACAATTAAATTTTCACCCATTATCTCTCAACAAGCTTATGGTTACAATCCTGATATCTTTTCCCTGTATCTCCATTTCTTGTTTCTGTCTTTACCAACTTCTTTCCTTGCTTTTCTTCCCCTCTTCTTCTCCTCCCCTTTTTGCCCCTTGTCTCTCATACTTTCTAACTCTCTCATCTGTAACTCCCTCTTCTGTTGCTTTCTAATATTATACTTATCTTTCAAGTTGTCCTTCTTTTTGGTGTTTTTTCTTGTCTTAAAACTTTCCACTCTCTTTCCCCCTTCTTTTTTCCTCCCACTTAAAATTATTTAATCATTAAAAGATGGCTTCTTCTTTGTGCCCAGTCTTCTTGTTCTCAAGCGTTTCTTGTTGCTTCTCATAGTTCCAGATCTCCATTTCTAAGATTTGAAAAACGAAGCCAAAGAACTTCTCCCTCTTGTGCATCTTCTTTCCATTTTATTCTGTTTTCAGTTCTTCTAGAGTGATACCATTTTAAAAAACTTTTAAACAACCACCAGTTAATTTTAGTCAGTCTAGTTGCAAAAACCAAAAATCACCAAATAATCCAATAGTCCAAGGCTGTTACTACTTGCTCTTTTTTCACTTTATCTTCCTGGGTTTATTATTTTGTTACCAAGTTTTCATTGAAATGTATCTTTGAAAAATCTTATCAAAATTTCACTTTTAATTACAGTTCCATTCCTTAATTCCAGGCAGTCTCCTCCATTTTTTCCAGATCCTGCCCTTGTATTCTTTTTTTCTCATTTCCAGCTTTTAAAAACTTTTAATGTCCAGAAATCTTTATTATCCCTTTGACTTTAATTTCCAGCTTAGATGCCTATTAATGTCAAAGTGGATTTTTTTTCCAATTTCTTGCTTATAGTCTCTAGCTGTCAGTATAAGGAAGGAAAGAAAAAAACCTAATCCTTTTCCTTCTCTCTCCTTCGCAGCTTCAAAATCTCTTTGGAACAATGTTGTTAAGTTTAATTTCCAGGGTACCTTATTTGTTGCTTTTGCTGTTTGACCCAGTCAACCAAAACTTTCTCTTCTTACCTTCCTCCTGCACATTCTTTCCCAGCCGAGTTCTTCTTTGAGGTGGCCATTTCTGACCACCGCTGCAACCACCTTCGGGAAAGGGAGTAATGGCCAGCTGGAGAGGAAAGATGTGGCTCTCCTCAACCCTGCAGGCAGTCTCCCCCCTCTTCACCACCTCTACGGGGTGGCTTAGCACCAAAACCAGCCGGCTCAGGGCGAGTACGAATCAAAGCCTCAGAGAGATGAGGTTTCGGTCTGTCTCCAAAGAAGCTCAAACCAGAAGTCCCACATGATCCTGAAGTTTCTGAGCTGAAGTCCCTGCTCGTATGGAGGCAATCATATCTGAGACTATAAGGAGAGGGATAGTGGAAAGCCTACAATTGTTAAGAAGGCATGAATCTGTGGCTTCTGGTCATTCTATTATATGAGATCCTGACTCATCCCTTTACCTTAGAGGTAGGCTGGATCGGGTTTAGCGAGATCCATCAGTGCACAATCACTCTTCTATGGCTGCAGAGAAAGACAAGAGAGAATCAGATCTCTTTGAAGATGAAGGAGTGATTCCAGATTGACCAGCCTTTACTGCCCTATTCAAGCTGATTTTGTTTCATTCTTTGTTATTCAAGGCTAAGAACACAGCTCAGCTGGGGCCAGAGGCAGATGTTGAGGAGACAGTGGGAGATATCCCAGCCCCTCTGGATCAGTTCTTCTCTGAGCCAACCCTGCACACAGAGGTGGTTCCGGCTCCAAGAGTATATTTGAATGTAGTCAAGCAACAATTGGAATCCCCTGGGACAGTGCCCATGTTATCTGTTAATGATGTTGTTATTTTAATATGGGTCCTGAGCTTACCAGATCTCTGCAGGTGCCAACAGTACACAGCCTGGTGACAGCTTTGGTGTCCTCCTCAAATCTAGCAGATCCAGAGGAAGCCTGAAAGGCAGAAGATAAATGGATAGAGCAATCCCTTCAAAGAACGCATCAGGCAGCTGCGTGGGCAGTCAAAGCTTCATCTACAGAATCCTTCTTTAGTAGAGCCTCCTTGAGTTGGCTCAGGCAACTGCAGATATATCCCCATTACTGATGTCAGGGTTCATCAGGACATCAACAAACTGGTGGCAGCAGCAGAGTTCACAGCAGATGCCACCTTGAATAGTGCCAGATTTGCCACAAAGGCCACAGCAACATCAGTGGCGGTCCACAGGATGGTCTGACTAAAGAATTGGCAGGCAGATGGCAGACGCAAGTGAAGGTGGCGTCTGCCCCGAACCGCAGAGAGAAGTTATTTGGGGAATCTTTGGATCCTCACCTAGTTGAGACAAGGAACAAGAGGAAGTTCCTCCCTTCTCTGTCTAGGTGTTCTGTTTACAGGGCAGCTTCATACTCCCGTAGATCATCTTTTAGGCCAGAAGCCAGCCTGGGGACACAAGGGTTGCAGAGGCAAGCTTTCATTCACCAGGAGTGGCCACAAGAATGAGCTGCCAAGAACAGAATCCAGTACTCAGGCAAGCAGCCTTTTCGTGGGGGAGGAAGTAGCTTTTTCTGACATTCTTGTTAATTGTAGTGATCGTTCTCTAACCCTAACCCTGAAAACAGTGCCCAAGTTAATAGAAAAGATTGAAGAATATGGTCGGGTGGCAGGATTGAAAATAAATAAAAATAAAACTAAGATATTAGTTAAAAACATGATGGAAAAACAAAAGAAAGAACTGACAGAGAGTTTGAACATCCAGAACACGAAGAAAGTTAAATACTTAGGAATACAATTAACAGCAAGATGTGGAACACTGAAGGAAGACAATTATAAATTAAAACAACAGATTGCGACAGACCTGAAAAAATGGGAAAATTTACAATTATCTCTGATAGGGAGAATATTGACAATTAAAATGAATATATTACCAAGGATATTATATTTGTTTCAGACAATTCCAATTAAATTAGGGAAATAATATTTTGATGATTTAAATAAAATAATATTGAAATATATATGGCAGGAAAATATATATGGAAGGCAAGGATAAAACTTAAATTGTTACAGGATGCTGGAATAAGAGGAGGTTTTGGATTACCCAATTGGGAATTATATTACTAGGCGGTAACATAGATGTGGATGAAACAATGGCTTGTTTTGAGGAATACTAGATTGTTAACATTGGAAGGGTATGATTTGATATTGGGATGGCATGCATTTTTATGGTATAAGGAAAGTAAAACACATGGGTATTTTAGAAGACATTATATTCAAGATGCATTATTGATGATGTGGGAGAAAATAAGAAAACAACATTATATGAAAATACCAGTCTGGTTATCAACTATACAGGCATTTGCTTATCCAATTGTTTTTGGATAATGGAACACACAGTTAGATATGGTGAATTATGAAATGAACAGGGTGAACTCAGAACAAAGCAAGAACTAGAGGAGCAAGAAACAAAGATGAATTGGTACTCATATGTACAAATACATTCTAGATATGATAAAGATAGTAGAACAGAAGGCTTTCATAGTAAACTTACTGAATTAGATGAAATTTTAACAGATACTAATGAGAGGATGATTAAAAGGTTCTATGGTTATTTACTTGGAGTGAAGTTAGAAGAAGAACAAGTCAAAAACTATTATTGCTTGGGGGAAAATTTGGATTTGGGATAGATTTAGAAAAATGGCAGAAATTATGAATTCAAAACTATAAATTAACAATGTCAACAACATATAAAGAGAATTTGTATAAGACGTTTTACAGGTAGCATTTACCCCCAGCAAGAATGTTCAAGGACAGATCGGAGAAATGTTGGAAATGCCATCAGATACCTGGATCGTATTATCACATGTGGTGGACGTATGTGGAAGCCAAAAGATACTGGACTAAAATTCATACATGGCTGGAAGAAATGACAAAACAGCATATAGACATGAAACCAGAGATATTTTTATTGGGTATGTTCCCTGAAGGATACAGTAGAGAATTGATATATTTGATTATTAATATTTTAACAGCAGCTAGAATTGTATTTGCTCAAAATTGGAAAAATGAAAAAATTCCGATAGAAGGTGATTAAGAAAATAATGGAATGTGCAGAAATGAGTAAATTTACATTGGCAATTAGAGAGCAAGAAGATAAAGAATACTATAAAATATGCGATTTATTTTACCAATGGCGAGATAAGAATATAGAGAAGTAAAATACATTATAATACAAATATAACATAATAGCAAAGATAATACAATGTAAGGATATGTTACAATTGATTACAGTGAAATGAATGCTACTATGAACTAGGTCTTGTAAAAGTTGAGATTTGCTTGGAAAGGATGACAGGAATTTGTAATTAAAGTCTAAGAATGATTTGACAATAATATAATATGATATTGATGGTTGATTTACATAATATGAATTTCAATTTAAATTTAGGAGGGAAAGACTTAATATTGTGCACAAGAGATATGTACCAATTGATACACTCTACAATGGAAAGATGGCTTTATTTGATGTTTTATGTCTGTGTTTGTCAATGTTTGTTGTTAAAAAAAAAATTATGTAAAAAAGAATGAGCTGCCAAGGACAGAATCCTGTATTCAGGCAAGCAGCCCTTTCATAGGGGAGGAAGCAGCTTTTTCCAACATTCTCGTTAATTGTAGTGATAGTTCTCCCATTGGGGGCAGATTATCCTGTTTTGCTGACTGGTGGGAAGCTACGACATCTGACGCTTGGGTACTTGATACAGTTAGATCTGGCCTTTTCCTAGAATTTAGATCACAACCACCCAAGTTCTTTGTGCCTTGTCCTGTATCCAGGGAGGCATCACTGAGGGAACGTATGGAGAAGGCTCTTGTAAGGTTTTTATTTCCCAGGATCACCGTGACAGTTTATAGGCATTGGCCAGGCAAAATTCAGAGGGCAGATACGGTACCTTTGGCCCTTCTATCTCAGTTTCTGGGGAAGATGGTGTCTTGCATCTCCATCATGCCTTGGGCATGTCTGCACTCAAGGACACTGCAGTGGTTCCTCTTGCCTTATCAAAAGGCAGGAAGGAGTTGCTCCTCATGTAAGGTCAGGGTTCCCAAGTCAGTGAAACAGTCCTTTAGGTAGTGGCAATCCCAAGCAATTGGCAAGGGCCACCTATTTAAAGAGCTCCCACAGCTTATCATCACTACTGATGCCAGTCTCTTCAGATGGGGGGGGCTCACCTTCAGTCACAGAAGGCACAAGGCCAACACTAGAAAAAGAGAAATATCAATTGGTTGGAGTTGAGAGTAGTCCGCTTAGCTCTCAAAAGGTTTAGTTCTTTGATACAGGGGTCTCATGTCCTTATTATGAGTGAGAATATAACCACCAAGCCCCACATAAACAGGCAGGGTGGAACCAGGTCCAGATCTTTAATGTTAGAAGCAGAATGCTTGGGTCACTGGGCAGAGAGAAATCTCTTCTCCATTCAGGCAGAACATACATTGGGTATTGACAATGTGCAAGCAGACTGGCTAAGCAGGGCCAGCATATACCATTCAGAGTGGAGTCTCTACCCTCTTTTATTTCAGGAGCTGACCCGGAGATTTGGCCAACCAGTAGTGGACATGTTTGTTTCTCCAAGCAATGTCAGGCTACCCAGGTTCTTCTCCAAGTTCATGACCCTGGGAGCAGAGGGGACCAATGCTTTCAAGAGCAGGTGGCCTCTGGGCCTTCTATATGCCTTTCCTCCTCTTCTGCTTCTGCCAGCGATCATCAGAAAGATCCTGGAGGAGAGGGCGGAGGTCATACTTCGTACTCTTGATTGGCCCCAATGTCCCTGGTTTGCGGACCTGGTGAATCTTTTCATCACCAAACCATGGAGAATCCCTCCAGACAAGATATCATTGCATCAGGGGGCCCTAGTTCATCCAGGTCAGTACAACTGACCACATAGCGATTCAGCAGGGCTCTCTGAGAGAGCAGAACATTTTGGAGAGGGTAATTTGTAGAATCCAAGTGGCTAGGAAACCCTCTACTAATCGCATTTGTGATGCTACTTGGAAGATCTTTTGTCAGTGGTGTGACAAAGCTGGCCTTCAGCCTATGGCTATCTCAACAGCCAATATCTTAGATTTACATCAGGATATATTGCAGGATGGACTAGACAGAGAGCTCACAGCCAATACCCTTCATGGACAGGTGGTGACCCTCTCTTCTGTGCTTCACACTCACAGGAAGGGGTCCTTGTCCCTCAATCAGACTATTTGTAGGTTTCTCAAAGGAGCATCCAATATCTGACCTCCAGTGGTCCATAGATTCCTAGCTTGGGATCTCCCTAAGGTACTTCAAGTTTTGATTAGGACTCCCTTTGAGCCTTTTAGACCGATATATGTTGTCTATTAAGGTGGCATTCATCGTGGCAATCACTTTGGCTGGGATAATTTCTGAAATAGAAGCTCTCTCTGTTAGGGAAAATCTCTGTATCTTCCACCCGGACAGGGTTGTTCTTAGATTGGATCTCACATTCCTGCCCAGATTTGGCTCCCTAGGGCTCAGGAGCTTACCTTGCCAAATTTCTGCCTTAATCCTACTCATGCCTTGGAACAGGCATGGCGTACTCTGGATGTTTGCAGAGTGTTAAAGATCTATATTCGTAGAACAGCAGCTCTTCTCAGGACAGAGGCTCTTTTTGTGTCATTTCAACCAGCCACCTTGGGTTCCAAAGTCACGCCATTGACAGTGGGTTGATGGATTCATTCCTGCATCTCCAGAGCCTATGAAAGTAGGTCTCTTCCGGTGCCTCGGGGGGTGACTGCTTATTCTATGTGAAGCACAGCTATGATGGCAGCCTGGGCCACACAGGCACCTATCAAAGAAATCTGCAGGGCTGCTACATGGTCATCGCCCTCTCTATTCATCAGACATTATCAATAAGATGCCTTCGTGTTGGCTGATGCAGCATTTGGCAGAAGGGTTCTGTAGAGCGTTCATAGGCAATGGTACGAGCAGGACCAGACTTGAGCACTCCCATGGACAGTTCAGCTTTGGTATGTCCCACTAACTGGGCTCTCATAGCCATGGAAAGGAGAATGAACATTGGCCTTACCTGAATGTTCTTTCTTTTTCAGTGGTGAGAGAGTCCAGGCCCACCCTTTATATGTATGGGCGTGGGTTGGGGGGAAGCGATATAGGTTTTTTTCTCGTTGAATCTACAGAGACACGTCCAGTCTGTCAAGTCCTTCGCCGAAAGCTGGGACTTGGTCAATGGCACAGGGCGGAGCTTAATTAATTAGGCAGACTCAGTCCAATCAGCAAGGACAGGAGTCATTCCCCTCTTACTCACTGGACTCTCACCACTGAAAGAGAAAGAACATTCAGATAAGACCAATGTTCATTTTATTTTTGGTTTTAGGTACTGCTGTTCAGGTATCTGAAAGTCTTGTTTCATTTCTCAGGTGAAAACAACATATACTGGCAAAATGATATACACTAAAAACATAACAAGGCAATTAAATATTTAGGAAAGTTTTCTAATAACAGGGATTATAAATATTAAGTTTGAGTATAGAAAAACATAGTTTGATATTTAACATAACATATACGTAGAACGTTCATTGTCTCATAGAAAATATGAATAGTTCAGAATCAGTATTTTTGGCTGTTTGTTAACAAACTGTAATTTGAATAGAAATACAAATAAAACCATGTAGAGAGATCTACACAGTTTAATCTGCTGTTCTCATTTCATTTTGTGAAGAATGATTTAACTACATATTTAAAATAAATCTGTCACATACTAAAAATATTGAAATAATTAAACACATTTGATTTTTATGCATACATTTTCTAAAATTAACTGCCTTTTCCACACCAACCTGCCTTGTCTCTAATTGGGTTGAAATGTGTGAAAGAGAATAATTTTTTCAAAGGGGAAATTAAGTCAACTTTCATCTGTTATTCAGTGTAGAGGGTGTGTGCTAGAGAAAAAAGCTTGTAGTATTTGGAGGTGGTAGTTTTTGTAGTGGTAAATCTCCTGCAGATTAAAATGCCATATTTCTAGCTATTTACACTTTAATACACAAAAGGATAGAAATTTCATGGATTAGTCCTCAGTATATATTTTGTTTCCTAATATATAATACTTGAAATCTAAGAGAAGTAAATTTAGGGTACCTTTTGTTCAGTGAAAGTATCTGTCTCATCCTTTGCCAAGAGACATGATGGCACAGTGGTTAGAATGCAGTACTGCAGGCTATTTCTACAGACTGCTGCTGCCAGAAGTTTGGTAGTTTGATTCTCACTGGCTAAAGGTTGACTCAGCCTTCCATCCTTCCGCAGTCAGTAAATGGCCGCTTAGCGGGCTGTAAAGTACTGTGAAGCAGTATATAAGTCTAAGTACTATTGCTATTGCTAAATGAGTAAAAAGATGGAAAAAAATTGGAAGGAAAAAATAAGTAGCTACTGGCAACCTCCCCCGCAGCAAAACCAATGCAGTTAATTGGTAGGGAAATTATAAGTAAATTATTTTCTAGTCTATAAATTCCTTGGAACTTAAAAAGCAAACAATCTAAAATATTTAATGAAATTTGGCAAACAACTTTTTATTTACCTTGAAATTGATGAATTTTATCTTTTATCATGATTTTATTCTATTTTTTTCATTTATTATATTAAAAGTAAAATAATACAATAATTATACTTTTGATATTATTTGGTTATTTTCCTCTTTTTGAAAAAAGAATTGTAAAAAAACATATAGGATGGAATGGGAAGATGGGAGGTAGTCCAAGAAACTAAGACTGCTGAAGCGGTGAAGCTGTGAACGATGTGTGGACCAGACAAAATATTTGGACATTTAAAAAGTACCCCGGAATTAAAAGAAATAATTTTTATTGAAGATTGTTATTAAAGATTAAAGAAGCTGCGACTAAAGAGAGAGAGAGGGAGAGAGAAGAAAATTGGGATTTATGAAATTGGACTTTGGACTTTGAGAAGAATTAATTTGGATGTGAAAAACTTAGAGGAAAACATTTGTCTATAAAATATTTTGAAATTGAGCTGGATAATTATTTGGATTTTGGCAAAATAGGCATTGATCAAATGCTGCATATATATGAATAGCTAATAATTGGAATAAACAAACATAATAAAAGCTTAAAAAAGGGACAAAGCAAAAAATAAAGAGTGAAACATGGAAACAGAATTGAGAGCGCCACCTAATGGTAAAGGAAAAATTTCACTGACTTTTTGAAAAGTGCTTGGTCTATTTAAAATTGGAACGTGAAATGAAATAAGAGGAACTCTATTATCATAAAACAAAAAACCTGAAAAGTGAAATATTAGAACATCACAAAAGTGAAATATTAGAACATCATTGAAAAGAGATACATGAAGATATTGTCAAGGATTGTTTGAAGTTGGAAAGAAGTCGGAAAAGAAATTAACTGAAGTAAACTTGGAAACAAAGACTCATAGGCATTGACTGTTGAAATTATAAAAGATGCTGATTGAAATTAATTACTGGGCAATTGGATTGGATATAAATGTTAAAGAAGGAAAAGCAGTGCATAAAATGAGTGAAGTATGTGTGGAAATAAGATTGGAACGACAAAGTATGAAAGAAAGCTTGGAAATGTACAGTAAAAAAATGTACTACAAAAATTAAAAATGGCAATGCAAATCATAGAAAAACAAAGAGAGCCAAAGAGGGAGGAGTTAAATGAAGAAGAAGCCAGTTCTAAAGAACAAATGGAACAACGAACACTAAAACAAGAAAAAAAAAGAATTAAACCTAAAACATTAAGGTTTGATGTGACAAATACAGGGGAACAGCTTGGAAAAGGAAACAAAGGAAAAGGAAACAACAGAAGAGGGGATTATACAGGAAAGATCAACAGATGGAGTAAGAAATGGAGGGAAACAATAGGGAAAACAAGGTAAATGAAGAGAAAGGACCAGAAAATGATGGGAAATAAAAAACAAGCAAAGCAAGCAAAAATGAAAATAAATTATATAGACAGGAGGCTGAGAGACGATGGATAGAAGAGGAATAGGAAAAGGATTCTGCATGGAAATGTATTCGGATACTTAAAAATGCAGATTTAAAAATTAAAAAGATGAACTGATAGTTTGTAAAGGATTATTGTAAAAATAGATATATATTTAACTGAAATAGATATGAAAATAAGAATTTATTATAAAAATATTAATTGATTTTTAATAAAGTGATGAAGAAAGTAAAAATGAATTATGAGAATTGCAATGGAAAAGCTATAATCACTTCCCAAAATTAATTGAACAGATCAATATTTGATCTGTTAATATTTGAAATAAATATATGACTGAGAATGTAATTGAGAAAAGGGAATACAATGTGGAATTTGACTTAAAACATATACACTGCTCAAAAAAAATAAAGGGAACACTGAAACAACAGAATGTAACTCCAAGTCAATCACACTTCTGTGAAATCAAACTGTCCACTTGAGTAGCAACACTGATTGACAATCAATTTCACATGCTGTTGTGCAAATGGAATAGACAACAGGTGGAAAGCATTGGCAGTTAGCAAGACATCCCCAATAAAGGAGTGGTTCAGTGTTCTGCAGTGGTGACCAGAGACCACTTTTCAGTTCCTATATTTCTGGCTGATGGTTTGGTCACTTTTGAATGCTGGTGGTGCTTTTCACTCTAGTGTGTAGCGTGAGACGGAATCTACAACCCACACAAGTGGCTCAGGTAGTGCAGCTCATCCAGGATAGCACATCAATTGAAACTGTGGGAAGAAGGTTTGCTGTGTCTTCAGAGTTATGTCCAGAGCATGGAGGCTACCAGGAGACAGGCCAGTACATCAGGAGACAGTGGAGGAGGCTGTAGGAGGGCAACAACCCAGCATCAGGACTGCTACCCCTGCCTTGTGCAAGGGGACAGGAGGAGCACTGCCAGAAGCCCTGCCAAATGATCTCCAGCGGGCCACAAATTGCATGTGGCTGCTCAAACGGTCAGAAACAGACTCCATGAGGGTGCTATCAGGGCCTGATGTCCACAGGTGGGTTGTGCTTACAGCCCACACTGTGCAGGACGTTGGCATTTGCCAGAGAACACCAAGATTGGCAAAATTCACCACAGGCGCCCTGTGCTCTTCACAGATGAAAGCAGGTTTACACTGAGCACATGTGACAGATGTGAGAGCGGTCTGGAGATGGCGTGGAGAACGTTCTGCTGCCTGCAACACCTCCAGCATGACCGGTTTGGCAGTGGGTCAGTAATGTGTGTGGCGTGGCATTTCTTTAGGGGCCGCACAGCCCTCCATGTGCTCGCCAGAGGTAGCCTGACTGCCATTAGGTAAATCTACGATGAGATCCTCAGACACTTGTGAGATCAATATGCTGGTGCGGTTTGCCCTGATTCCTCCTAACGCACAACAATGCAAGACCTCATGTGGCTGGAGTGTGTCAGCAGTTCCTGCAAGACAAAGGCATTGATGCTATTGACTGGCCCACCCGTTCCCCAGACCTGAATCCAATGAGCTCACATCTGGAACATCATGTCTCGTTCCATCCACCAATGCCACATTGCACCACAGACAGCCAGGAGTTGGGGGACTGCTTAGTCCAGGTGTGGGAGGAGATCCCTCAGGTGACCATTCACCACCTCATCAGGAGCATGCCAGGCTTTGTAGGGGGTCATACAGGCACACTGGAGGCCACACAAACTTGTGAGCCTCATTTTGACTTGTTTTAAGGATTACATCAAAGTTGAACAATGAATGGAATAATATATGTGGATAAACTTCCAAATGTGACAGATAATATGTGGAATGAGTAGAGAAAGGAAAGGAAACAAGAATTTAATAATATTGTTAAAATAAGGCATGAGAATATTTAAAGAAAATGAATTAAGCTAAATATGAATTGAACTTGGATAAAATGAGTGCAATGAATATAATAATATATGAGAATATTTAAAAAATGGAATAAATAATAATAAATGTTATGAAATTGGACATGAAAACTGAATATATAATCATGGTACTATTTGTATTAAATGTAAAAACCTGAACTACATTGTTCATCCAAAGAGATGCTTTTTAAATATAAAAATAAAAAAAAATTGAAAAAAAAAAAGAAAACACAGTACTGGCTGAGTCATAAATATGGTATGTAAAGGTAAAGTTTCCATTCAATCAAAGTTCATTCTTTGATGTCTAGGATTTTATTTTTTCAGAACAGTATAAAAATAGTTTGTTTCCTTATGCTGCATCACCTGTAAAGTCATGGAATCAATTATTAACCAATCCAATTATCCTCCACTTAGAGACAAACACCGACTCTCTAATAAACAATTTGGTTTCAGTAAAAAACTATCCTGTAATCTGCAATTCTTACACTGCAAAAACATATGGACTACCACAACTCAATCAGGCAAAGCAATAGATGCAATCTACAGAAGCAATGAACTTCCTGTATAAGCCCTTGATTCAGTGGTACATGACAAACTACTACATAAACTAAAATCTTATGTATCTCTGGACACCTGCATAACTGGATAGAAGCATTCCTGTCAAACAGACAACAACTGGTCAAAATTGGGAACATCCTATCAAATTCTGTACTGCTCACAGTGGTGTCCCTCATACAGTGTTCTAGGACCAACTCTTCATACTCTACATAAATGCCTCTGTGATCATATCAAGAGCAGCTGCGTCTCTTCGCTGATGAATATAAAGCTATTCAACACAACATACAATACTGCTACCCTTCAAAAAGATCTTGACCATGTATCAAGAATGTCAAACAAATGGCAATTCAAATCTCAACAAATAAATGCTCTGTTCTACATATTGGCAAAAAAAAAAATCAGGAAACAAATACAGCTGAATAGTCAAGACCTTGTTGAGGATCCGACTCTGTAAAGACTTGGAGTACTCATCTCTCAAATGATCTAAGTGCTAAGCCCACTGTAACTACATAGCCAAAAGCATAAGATTGTTAATCTAATCCACGTAGCGTCTTCTCTGGTAATATCACACACTAACTAGAGCATACACAAACATTTGCTGGACCTATACTTGAATACAGCGTATCAGTCTGGAACCCATATCATGTATCTGATATTAACACAATTGAAAAGTCCAGAAATATTTCACAAGAAGAGTTCTCTGCTCCTCTACTCATTGCAGAATAACCTTATGCCACCAGACTTGAAACTCTAGACCTAGAAACCTAGAACTACTCTGCCTCTGGTCCAATCTAAAAATAGTATATAAAATCATACATTGCAATGTCCTACCTGTCAATCATAACAATACAGAGAGCACAATAGATACAAACTCAAGGTTAACTGCACCAAACTTGACTGCAGAAAATACGACTTCAACAACAGAGTGGTCAACATCTGGAATGTCTCTACCTGACTCTGTGGTTTCTTCCCCAAACCCCAAAAGCTTTAACCTTAGGCTGTCTACTATTGACCTCACCCCGTTCCTAAGAGGCCTGTAGAGGCGTGCATAAGCCACACCAACGTGCCTACACTCCCTTCCTATTGTTTTTTATTTTTCTTATAAGTATCTCATGTATTCAAAACTATATTTATTCTTATTACCTGTATCTTGTAAGCGATTGACAAATCAAATTAAACACTAAATACTAAACAATACTTTTCTTTCTTAAATCTCAATTTAACTTACAGAAATGGGATTTCCAGAACTAATCAGCTATGACCCTGCTTAAGTTTCTGAGAGCAGCCAAAATAACAAAGACCAAAAAGGATAAAGAAAATATTGTAGGTGATACAAATAAACATGAGTCATTGTTTCCATATATGCAATGCTGTTGCCAGAGGATTCCCAGGCACTGACAACTCTCTGGGACTGCTTTGTCCAAAGGGACTGCTGTCTGAGGATGAGCAAAAGAAAACACAAGTGTTTTCTGAGCTCACAAGGGGTGTGGGTGTGGGTGTATCTCTATTATTAAATGCCTGTTATGAAAATAGCTTCCTCTCTATATCTTTGACTTCAGAGTAAAATGTATTAAGACGTTTCTGCTCATTTCTAATTTCTGCAGCCATTTAATGCAGATTTACCTTCAGAGAAAATACCCTACCTGCAGAAGTGCTATCCATGGATGGGCGATGAAGTCTGTGAGAAATGATAGAAACAGGTTAAATATAGAACCTTCCAAAACATTGTAGAACCTTCAGGCAGAAGAACACTAAATATTAGTGACTATCAGCTTACCTTTTAAAATTCTCCCAATCTAAGCAGCCCCAGTATTCAGTATTATTACCAGTGAAAAGAAAGATATGCACCTTATGCCTTTGCATAAATATCAGGAATCTAAACACTATCGGTGTGGGAAAATATGTACCCACTCCCCTTTATGCTGGCCCACCTCTCTAAAGGAATTTTTTTTCAAAGTTAGATTTATGAGAGGCATACTACTGCATCAGAATTAGGAAAGGGGATGAGTGGAAAACAGCTTTTAACACCCTGCTGGGATGCTACCAGTTTAAAGTACTCCGTTTCGGATTACAAGGAGCTCCTGTCATATTTTTGCAACTAATGAATGAGGTGCTCCATGAACATTTGTATAAAGGGGTCCTAGTTTATCTTGATGACATTTTAATTTACTGTTAGGCATCCAGAAATTGTCCATGGTAATCAATCACTCCGAGACAAGTATAATCTCCAGTTGATTTATTTGAACAGTTCTGGTATGTCTATGGAATTTCCCAAACTGAAAGTCATTTTCAGCACATTTCACAAAATCCACCTTCTCTTCTCCCACTTCTTACACATCATTAATCACGAGAACCAATTAACTGCAGCTGGAATTTTTTAATGTGACATACAAAATAACCTTGAACTTTCCAACTCCTCCACCCCCTTTTTTCCTTATAACATTCTTGGCAGCTGAATCTCAGAGCTGACATTTACACCAAAACAAAAGAAAAGCACATAAAATTAGTCCAAGCAGTTCTCATGAAACTCCAAAATGCCAAACTATATGTAAAACTCTTTAAATGTGAATTCCACCAAGAAAAAATTGACTACCTGGGATACAGAATATCCCACAAGGGAATAGAGATGGACCCACAAAAAGTAAAAGCTGTTGAAATTCCAACAGCTAAATGCCTTCCCTGGGTAAAGATTGCTGTATGAAGATTAGAAAATAAGAGATTTAAGAAGAAAAGGGAATTTATACTAAAAGATCTTTAAGTTTACAAGTAAACATTTTCTGGCTAGCTATTGTCTTGAATGGCTGTGTTAGCAGAGAGTTCTGTGAAGCACAGCTGATTTCTGACATCCGGAGGGCTTCCTGAAGCCGATGGTGTCTTGAAAGGATTTCCCCCAAAAGGAAGGACATTTCGTATTTGTCATCTGGATGGTGGTCCATGGTGTGAGCTCAAAGAAATTCTTCTTAACTCTGGATATGGAAGAGGACGACCTGTCAAGGTTGAACCAAAGTGCTGACAGCTAGCTGGAACCAGCACTGATCTCATTGTGGCAAGATAATTACACTTGAGCTATTTGACAAATGTTGACTGAATCCAATTTGTCTAAACAATAAAGGGAACTGATGCTGGTGACTTTAAAATCTTATATATAAAATCAAATAGGATTTTTGTAAAATTGGGTGTGTTCATTACTTTTTATGATTAATATTTTAAAAGTTATGGAAATTGAGTATTATAACTATAACATTATTGTTATTACTGTTATAAGAATTGTTCATAATATATTAATTGCATACATTTATATATATATTTATAGTTACATACTTATACTATATTTATACTTCTATATATTTAAGCATATATATGTAACTTCTTTTTCATAGATATATTGATTAATTAGACTACATGATTGATAGGGTTATAACAGATGAATTACTGTTGAATCATCACTTTATTACTGATTTATTATTCAAATAATTATTACTCAATAGAATGAAATAATAGCATTTAATATATAGATTAAAGGAAATTAAGAAATATATTATACATAAGATAAGAATTTATTGATAAAGCAGGAGTGGGAAAGCATTGTCTTACCTGAACGCTTCTTCTCAGCATGGTGATGGAGAATCCACGGATGGGTTGACACATGCCTTTCTGCCTGGAGACTGAGTCCTTAATCTTTTACCATGCTCCTTGTCACCTGTCACTTTCCCCAGTTCACGACAAAGGCGTGGTCATCTGAAGGACTCTTTGGTGGTGTTGGCTCCTCCGCTCTTCCTGTGCTGGACGAGGGACCTAACTGCCTCCCAGGGAGGGAGTGGATTCTCCATTGCTGTGCTGAGAAGAAGCGTTCAGGTAAGACAATGCTCTTTCTCCAGCATGTTGATTGGAGAATCCACGGATGGGACATACCAAAGCCTGGTGGCCCTATGGGTGGGGATTGTTGTGATCCTGAGTCTTCCTAGCTACATGCACTCGCTAATGCACCCGCCTCCCAAAGGCAGCCTCAGCCAAGGCAAAAGAGTCCAACTTATAGTGGTGCACAAAGGGAGATGGTGAGAACCCTGCAGATCTCTTCAATTGAAGCCTTCATTGTCCATGCGGCTGTGGTTGCAGCGCTTCAAGTAGAGTGGGCAGTTAATTGTCTGGGGACCAGAATGGACTGTGTCTCCTAGGCCTTTGCAATACGCACCCTTATTCAACAGCCAATGGTCGATGAAGTGACCTTTAAACCTAGAGGAAGGTTGGAGGAAGTTTGGAACAAGACAAACAGCAATTCAGATTTATGGTGAGGCAAAGTCCGCTCTATGTACCTACATAGAGCCCTCCTTATGTCCAAAGTGTGCCATCTCTGTTCCAGTGCATGAGAAGGACCTGGACAGAAGTTTGACAATACTATCTCCTGGACCCGGTGGAACCAGGAGTTGATTTTGGGATGAAGGAGGGATCCAAACGAGAACCACCCTGTCTGTGTGGAAGGTACAGAGTTCCTCTCTTACGGAGAGAGCGGCCAATTCTGAAATTCACCTGGCCGATGTGATGGTAACTAAAAAGGCAACCTTGAAAGACTGAAATCACAGACTGGTAGATCTGAGAGGCTCGAAAGGTGGCAAGTTAAGGGTGTGTAAAAACTTTAGATAAGTCCCAAGTTGTATACCTGAGAACAACAGGTGGCTTCAAATTAACCGCCTCCCTTAAAAAGGAGCACACTGCCAGATTGTGCACTATGGTCCCCATAAGTCAATACTGGAGACGAGGTGGCCACCTGTCTTTGGATAGTGTTAGGGGCTAACTCCTTGTCTAGACCCTCTTGCAAAAAGTCCAGGATCTGAGGGATGGAAACTGATGTGGGATCCAAACCTGACTTAGCACACCAACTGCAGAACACCTTCCAAGTAGAATTGTAAATTCTGTTGGTGGAAAGCCTCCTTGGAGGGATGTATTGTTTGTATCACCCTTCTTAAAAAGTTGTTCCTCGTCAGGATCCAAGCAGTCTGTTGGGGCCACTGAGGCTCTGGGTGGACCAAGACCCCCTGGCTGAGGGACACCCTGTCCCAAAGGATTCTCCAAGGCCAGAACACAGAGAGACTGACAAGGTTTACGTACCATGGCCGTCTGGGCCAGTGGGGTGCGATGAGCAAGATCTCTGCCTGTTCCACTAGAAGTTTCCTGATCATTCCTGGTATGATTGGAAGAGGAGGGAATGCATACAATAGACCTTGGGCCATGGGCAGTGGAGGGGGTTGAATCCCTCTGTTTTTGGTGTTGGAAACCTTGTGAAGTATCTGGGCAGTTGAGAGTCATTGGAGTGGTGAATAAATCCAGGACTGGATGGCCAAACCTCTCGTACAGTTCCTGGAAGATGTCCAGGTGCAGCTGCCACTCGGAATGCTCCACCATGGTGCGACTGAGAAAGTCCACCTGCATGTTTGCCGCTTCCGAGATGTGTTCTACATTGATGGAACTCAGATGACCCTCTGCAACAGAAGAGGGAGTTACAGATGAGAGAGTTAGAAGTAGAGAGACAAGGGGGCAAAAAGGGGAGGGGGGGGAAGAAAGCAAGAAAAGAAGTTGTAAAAGACCAGAAACAAGAAATGGAGATACAAGGAAAAGATATCAGGATTGTAACCAAGCTGTTGAGAGATAATGGGTGAAATTTAATTGTAAAAGAGAGTCTGTAATGGTACATAAGATAGCATTGTTATATTACAATAGAATAATGTTAGAAAATATGGAAGGATGTAAAAATATTATTGTAATGTAGTGGGAGTTGTTTATAAATAAATGAATTAAAATGATTAGAGAATTAAAAGGGAAATTTTTAATTATTATAGTGATGATTTATAAAAATATAAGTAAGAAATATGGGAAAAAAAAGAATTAATCATGGAAAGTTTAATGTGTTCCAAAGAAGTATGATATTCAATGAAAAGAAATGTTAAAGATCTTAAGATTTTAATGAATATTAATGGATAGAATTAAATTGGAATGGAATGTGTGTTTTTATTTACACACACACACACAAACCACACACACACAATATATATATTCACAAAGCAGAAAGACCAACTAGACACTAAATCCAAACAAGTAACAAGAAGTGGCCAGCCAACAAAGACAAACACAGAAACAGAAAAAGAAAACCAAAGAAACCAAATTCCATCAAAACTTCAAAGAATCCAATATAGATGAAACCACGACCAAACACAGACCCATGTGTAGTTTATATAGAGAATATAATATAAATAATATAACAACAAAACATACATACAAAGCCCAAGAATAGCAGATGAATTTCTGTTGAGAAAATTCTACCACATATGACAGACAAACATCTCATTAGATCCGTGAATTATAACCCTAAGGAAAGTCTTACAGCTACATCTTTACGCGTTAATCCCCGCCCAGCCTGTATACCTATAGAAATACACTTATATCCATCGTGATTGTCGTGCTTATTCAGCCTACCCATCTATTCGGGGCTTATATTCCTCTTACAAGGTCATGGAGTTGTGCCGTTTAGTTCTAACAAGTAGTTGCCACCAATACGATCTCTAGCAATGAATATCTCCTACTGCCACTACACTCCCAAGGTCTTTCCTATGCTAGAGCTAAATATAAACCAAACTATTATATCTACTAATATGTAAGCACTTTAAATGAATTAAAAGCCGAACACAACGTAAATGAAATGTATATTCTAACTAACAGCACACTCACCACTCCACTCTATTTTAAAAATAAATAAAATATCCTATTATCAATCTTGCGTGCTCCGCCTTGTTAAGATGGTACTTCACATTGTTGCAGATCTAAGTCTCCCTTTGTGGCTTCATGGTATATAGGATGTAATCCGAGAGTGTGTCAAAATTTGTAAGCTTTTCTTAAGTTGTTGTGCCAATCTCCAGCCCTAATTCTCAAGTCTGCCCACATACATCCAGGCCTTTCTGAGTATCTTAATAATACTATAAATAATATATTTTAAAAAATTAATAGTGTTCCTAATTTTAAGAATAACAAGCGAAATCGATCTGGAAGAATGTATGTACTCTATATTGGAATGCCACAATAATCCAGCGCTTATAAATAAAAGAGTGTTTTGATATGCACCCAATATGTAAGACTTTAACAGGTATGACTCCCATATTTGGGTGTATACATGCATAGATGGTGGACATTGAAAACTAATTCTGCTTTTTCGAAATAAAGGGCACAAGAGCATCTATATGAATTTAACACGTTCACCAGGAATTCCAACAGTTTATAATGGCAGCCGCAAGTTTATCACAAACTTTTGAATTGAGATAGAAATAATCATGATTGTGACGGAACAGTGTGAAACGAGTGCGAGAGAGAAAGCTTTAATTTGTGCTCAAGAAAATATAGGTATTGTCTCATTCTGGACTATGAACATGACAATCAACATATTACTAGAATGAGAGCGTGCATATATACATTGCGTCTTCTTGCTTGTCTTTAATATGGAAGAAGTGATACCCTGGGACATGTATTTTCACAAAAACAATGTTATTATATCTTGAATTATATTGTTCTTGTGATAAACTCTCAAAATCAATTTATTCCAAACAAAAATATAAAGACAGTTTTGTGAGATTCTTGCAGGGAGAAAAAAAAAAAAAAAAGAGTTTGGGCTGGGGATGTTTTCCTGAGTCACAACAGGTTCAGAGAACACAGCCTTATCTGATACCTGAGGGCCTGATAGTTCCACAGGTGTGGGTAAACTCATCTCAATCTGGGCCGTAGCCCTGGCTGAATGGAGGAGGGTCTTAAACAGCACTAGGATGGAAGAGTCCAGTGAAAGGGGGGGGTCAGCGGAAAGGTCAAGGTCATCATCCGAGAAGCCTTGCTCCACCTGGTCAGCTTCCTGTCATACAAATGTCCTGGACATTTTGGATTTGTAAAAACTTTGCACCTCATGAAAAGACAATTCTGGCGGCCATATGTTAAAAAAAGACATTGAGAGCTATGTTGCTAGCTGCCCCACCTGCGCTGTTGCAAAAATATGACAAGGGAAACCCCCAGGACTTCTACAGACTAGCAGAACATTCAGCATCCTGGAGAGAGATTTCTATGGATTTTATATTGGAGCTGTCCAAAAGTGCAGAAAACAGTCATTTGGGTTGTAACAGACCTTTTTTTCAAAACAGGTCCATTTTATACCCTACCAGAAGATCCCATCAGCCAAGGCATAAGCAAAAATGTTTTTAGTTCACATTTATCACTTCCATGGAGCTCCCCAATGGATTATCTCAGACAATTCACTTCCAAATTTTGGCAGGCTTTTTAAAACCTATCAGGTTCTGCCCAGGGTTGAGCTCTTCGTACCACCCCTGACGAATGGTTCAACAGAGATATCCAATGGAATATTAGAACAATATTTAAGATGTTTTATTAACTACCAGCAAGACAATTGCACTGACCTTTTACCTTTTGCGGAGGTAGTTTACAATAACTCGGCACACGGTAGCACTGGTTTCACCCCAATCCAGGTAGCCACAGGACAAGAATTCAATCCCATGCCAGAACTACCCACCAAGGAACCTGACATTCCCTCCCTTAAGGAGTGGATAAACAACTTACAGACCACTTGGCCAGTGGTCAGAATAGCCTTACAAGACCCTAGAGCAGCTTTTTGTCAAGTTGACAAAAAATGCAGTGAACCCAAACAGTTCAAGGTTGGGGACCACATATATTTTATCTACAAAGTTTCTACAATCATTACAACCTGTAAGAAACTGGACCAAAATTAATTTGCCCATTTCCGATCACCAGAATCATCAACCTTGTCACTGTAGAACTCCCACTCCCTAAGACATTTAGTGTCAACCTATAAAACATTCCTATGCTTGTTTAGAAGTTGCCATGAGAAAGGGGGGGGGGAACCTGAAGGAGCATACAGCAAATAAAATCAGAAGCACATTCCAAGTTTATCTCACAAAGAGTGTAACTTAGGCAACTGGGTATTCTGCCCACACAAATACTTTATAGGAGAATGTGATTGATGAACTTGGCTCGAGGCTTATGATTTAATTAGGGCAATTGCCGGGATCCTGACACTTAGGTTTATCCAGTATTTCACTGCAGCCTACTCAAACTGGAAATCACTTCAAAGATCAGACCCCCTCTTCCCACACCTCCAACCCCCATTATGGTGGAAGGGGAATTTTGAAATTAAAGATATCCTTGACTCATTCACTCACTGTGGTTCCACACAAAATTTAGTAACATGAAAATACCTACCCTCCCCAAAAAATATGTAAAAGCCACCATGTTATGGAAATTTCACATGAAATACCTTCAAAAACCATCCTAATTCTTAATGTAATATATGCTTTATGTCTTCCAAGTGGAATTTCCATTTTTTTTGAGGAGGGCAATGTGTCAGATCCGTGTACCTGCCATTCCTCAGTGGAAGAAAGGATTGAATTTGGTAGATTTAGTTCTTTGCCTCTCTATGTATCCTAAATATTCTTACATTGTCTTTTGTATAACCTTTTACACAATTTACAACCATTGCCTGGCACCCCAGATGCCTGGAAAATGCTCACCTCTTGGGGAGATGCAAGGAGAGAAGGGGCCATGTGGATTGCAACAACGGAAGATAGCCCTGGGAACCTTTCCTTCTCTGTTTTCCCAGAGGCGCTGGTAAAATAACATCTTCACACCTACAGATTGGTGTAATCCACATCAGACTGTTAGGAGGGGTTTCTAATTCCCTTTATTATAGATGCATGGCCTAAGGGTCCTCAGATTCTGCTTTGAATTTGGACTTGCTTAATCCTCTCATAAGATAAAAGATTCCTTTCAAAATACAACATTTTCAAGAATATACTTAGTTTTTGAAAGGTGGAGAGGTTGGTCCTTACACTGAGACTGTTTTATGCACATAGGTAGATATTAAATATAAGCATTGCACCACTGCTAAACTTGCTGCTTTATTTACTGTAGATATTTAAAATTAATATAGATTGGGCTGACCTTACGTATTATTTAAATGAAATAGGTTATGGAAAAACTATCAATAATATTTTGGTGTGTTTTAGACAGCATTCCTTCCCTCCATTCTCCCTGCATAAAACAGTCTTTCAATTCAGTACAATATGGAGTCAGGAGAAAACATAAGACAGGGTTGCCACTTTTTGTCATTGTAACTACAGTCCCTCAGTACACATCAGAATGCATTTATAAATGGGGATAGGAGTTGAAAGTTGTAACATAAAAGTTGCATTTCTACTGCAGCTGTTGTATAATATCATTCAAAATTCAAATTTTATAATATTTCCCAAGTTCCATGCTACATTGGAATCAGAACTTCTTTGTTGAACAATTTTGTGAGATATACAGAATAAGCCTCAGCAATTTGGGGTCCTATATCCTAGATTTTTGAGTCTTCTAAAAATTTGGGATACTTCTTTCAAAACTTCATGCTAGTGAGTACTGGAAACTGTAATTTGTTAGAAAGATTGGTTTGACTATTCTCGTATAAGTTATGTCTTGCTTCTATTCCTAATTGCCTGCAAATGCATGCCTGTACTGCATGAAAGATTAGGAATATGTATATATATGAGTAGAATGCTGAATTTGATGAATGGAGAGACTGACTTTTCATATTGCATGTCCTGAACAAAAATTCTTTCATAAAAGAAGAGACCATGGGATTCACACAGTTTTTGCCCCTTAAGGCAGTGGAATGCAAACTAATGGTAATTTCAAGATTACAGAATTGCTTTTATTTTTTTCAGATTGCTCTTTGCAATTTTGTCTCCCACTGCTGCCAAAAGTAAAAGAACAGCCTTACCAAAATATATATATTCTGTATTCATTTCATCTGAAAGGCAGTGGGAGGTAGAAAGAACATTGCTGGCAGCAAACTAATAATAGGAGAGCTAATAGTAATAGGACAACTAGCTAGAAACAGGTCTATAAAACACCTGAGTTGCCTTGTCAATTGTTTTGATAAACACATTTCTGGAAGGTATATAAGAGGGATTTGGGTTCAAAGTGTCTCCTACTCCTTCTAAACAGTCTTAATGCCGCAGGAACAAACTTAAGATGCTTGAGTTCTCAGATGCTGATTGGAAATTTTGGGAAGTATAGTCTCAAATATCTGGAAAGCATGTAGTTGGGGAAAGAGGATATAGTATTTTGCTGTTGTAGTGTGACTATTCGATAGCGGGGAGCTTTCTTCAGGGGAAATGGAGAAATGAAGGAACAGTAATATTATAAGTTTATAACAGTAACATTAAAACAGTAACTATATTACAAGTTTTATAAAAAAAACATTTGAGTCTGGTGTTTTCATGCAAGAAAATTAAGGATATGCTTTATTTAAGAAATAGCACTGGAATAGAGAAGCCTAAGTTACTTAAATCTACTTGGAGAGAAAAGGAGGCAGCTGAGAACCAAAATTGTACTTATCATGATTACAACAGAACAGGGAAGTGATGTCAATCCTGAGAATAACCCTGCATTTCCCAAACTGGGCAACTTTGAAATGGGTGGAGTTCATTTCTCAAAATTCTTAGTAGTGGCCATATTGACTGGGGAATTCTGGGACCTGAAGTCCACCCATCATAAAGATCCATCACAAAAGCAAAAATAAAACATCATATCTTTATTATGGCTATTGATCAGAAAAGTATAGAGCTATATAATGGAATAACCAACTGATAGGGAACACTGTTTTATTGGTGACCTCAGAGTTCTCTTCAGTTATAGTTTCTCAAAAATCAGTGATACTATTTCTTGTTACTTGGGGAGGATGCATCAAAGCCATGTTAACATACTTAATTCAGTCAAAAAATTATCATAGAACTCAAAAAGAGAAACAAAATCGTGATCATGGGCATGTATGTGAAATGTCTTAATTCACTTTTTATCAAGCATTGTGACCCTCCTGATTTTGAGAGTATTTGTGTATTTTGATTTTGAGTATTTGTATAAATATTGTAGATTTG
Source organism: Laticauda laticaudata (assembly GCA_004320025.1). Taxonomy (NCBI): domain Eukaryota; kingdom Metazoa; phylum Chordata; class Lepidosauria; order Squamata; family Elapidae; genus Laticauda; species Laticauda laticaudata. Next base: position 1,223 of record BHFT01003309.1, on the reverse strand, counting down.
TAGACATGTTGACTTTTATAATTATGTTCATATTTATGAATATTGTCAATTATGCTTTTAAAACTTGAATAAATTAGTTGTGAAATAAAGATGAAATCTACTATTGCAAAAAGTTTATTTCTGTACATGACAGAGGCATTAAATAGTACTCAGGCAATGCCTTGTACTCATTCATAATAGAAGAAAATTGTTGATTCAAGCATCTCTATATAAAGTTTCATTATCTTTTTTTGTGCCTCGAGTCTTCAGATTGCATTATAAATAAATTTTAAAAAATCTATTTCCCATTAATGTTCTAAGTAACTTTTCCCAGAAGACTAAGGCAGTATTATATTGTGGATAGACTGGGAATTAATTGAGATACTGGCAATAATATCACTCAAAATACCGTGATCATCAAATTGTGTTTGCAAAACATTGCAGTCTTTTGTAAGACCATCAGGTAGATAATGGCATTTCATTTTGTAGCTGTCTAGTTTGAAAACTGTTTTAAAATTTGAAAAATCTCTTTATTTTCTGTTTCTTCAAAACTATTTTCTGTGCCAAAGTCTTTTAAGCTAAGTTTCTGCATTAAAAAGTAAGCCTTGGACTGTAATGATTAATTAGACTGTCATACTGTGGTTAAACACCCACTGTATACATTTCAAATTGTAATTTTCCTTTCATGAACAGTTACAGGAATGTAAGCTGATAAACATAATGAGTTAATGCTATGGAACTTACATTTAAATAAATTCAGGCTGAGACACTCAGTCTTTAATAAGTTGAAGTGGTTTGAAATGATAAAAAATATAACATTTAATTTTGACTCATTTAATCTTCCTACTTTTAGGTGCTAAATACGTTTGTCATATGGCAAAATCTTTAATCATTAAAGATTACAATTTTCATTGATTAATATTTGGTGAAATTAGAGTTACATTTTAAAATTGAGGTAGCCATAATTCTGTTAGCAGACCTGCATATATAGTAAACTGGGGTTGACTCTTGTAGATGATTCCTGATTAATAGGAATTGCTAGTATGGATTCCATTCTTTTAAAAAGGACAGATATATACACTGCTCAAAAAAATAAAGAGAACACAAAAATAAGACATCCTAGATCTGAATGAAATATTCTTATTAAATACTTTGTCCATGACATAGTTGAATGTGCTGACAACAAAATCACACAAAAATTATCAATGGAAATCAAATTTAGCAACCCTTGGAGGTCTGGATTT
>BHFT01003308.1:0-32556 GCA_004320025.1 Laticauda laticaudata | reverse complement strand
TCATTCTGTTTTTTTTTCTCTCTTGTGCACGAACTGGAACACTTCCTTATTTGGCAAAGCTACTGTGTTTGAGACATTTCCTTATTTAATTCAATGGGCCATCCAACATGACTTCGGTTCTGCTCACATGTGCATGCAGTGTTTTGAATTGTTTGGAAAAATAACTTCACACATAATAGAGCTGCCATCACTATTTATAAACTGAGTGGGGAAAAAGAGGTCTAAACTGCAAAATGAATTTCTAATAGAAGCACACATTCATACCATGTTGTACATATACTATATTGTAAAATTAGTCCTAATCCTGTGATGGCAAACCTATGGCATGCATGCTGGAAGTGGCATACAGAGCCATCTCTGCTGTCACGTGAGCTGTAGCCCCCGGTCAGGTGTACTGCACATGCGCGTGTGCCTCCCGCCAGCCAGCTGATTGTTGGTATCTGCTATGCATGCGCAGGTGGAGGGGGGCATGTGGGAGATGCATGTGCAGAGGCATGGGCCACATGGGGGGTCATGCACACATCCACAGAGGAGTGGGGCATGCAGGGGGCTGCGTGTGTATGCACAGGGGTTGTGTGGGAGTGTGGGGATCATGCACATGCATGCAACGGGGCATGGAGGGGTCACATGTGCATTGCATTATGGGTGTGCTCACTTTCGGCACACGGTGATGAAAAGGTTAGCCATCACTGTCCTAACCTATATGGCATTGGTTTTCCAGGATCTCAAAGGTGCATCAAATTAGATGACCAAAAAGAAGGTCAGAACAAGCCATGAAGGAAACAATATCTTATGTCTCAGTTTATTTATTTATTTCATTGGATGATAATATTTGCAAACTGCCTTGCTCCAGAGGTGGTAGGTGGAATGACATCAGATTTTAAAAAGCAGCAGTGTTTTTATTTTGAGGAATTTCCAGAAACATGGTCAAACTGGTTAAGTTTGCCAGCAGCCCCAAACTCAGAATTTAAACAAATATCAAAGGATTTCAATGTCCAATCTTATAATCAGATTCAGGTTTCTTGTCTTCAAATAGGAAACTTAATGACTGTAGGAACAAAGTGATTCAAAATACAAGTAGAAACTCCTTTATATAGCTAGAGCAACCATGTATGGAGGAGACTAATCTCCATATATAGGGTAAAATAATCTCCATTGCTCTGTTCCCTACCACAGAGGTTGAAAACTGAAATTATTAATGTTGTGTGTCTAATTCCTTGTGCAGTGTGTTTTTTATTTTTATTTATTTTTATTTTATTTCATTTTATAATTTTCCAATAACTTATTCTTTGCATTTAATGTTTTAACCTATATTAGCCACTGTGAGTTGCTTGGGAAGCAGGCAGTCATGTACCTGGAACAAATAAGTAACTAAATAAACAAATAGATAAATATGCTATTCTGACTTGTTGAAATTGAGGGTTTTCTACTGGGGGTATCCTCTTTTGTACTTGCTTAAGCCCATGTCACACTGAACCAACGGATGCAAAGAGGATGTAAAACGGACAAAAAACCTTGCCATGCGTCGAAAACGTGATGTACTCACTGCCTTCCGTTTTGCTTCCTCTCTATCCGTCAGCATCTGTTTATTGACGTTTCATCCGCTCCGAATGTTTTGGGCTGCCCAAAACTTTTGCGCGGAAAATGATCCAGTTTGTCCGTTCTGCATCCGCTACGCATCCATTATGCATCTGTTACGCATCGCTATATCCGCTTGGCATCTGCTGCGCATTCCGCGCAACTCGCATCGCGCCGGACCGCAGGGAGGAAGCGGAACGGATGCAGAACAGATGCAGAATGGAATGCAGCACGGAAACAAAGGATTTAAAAGTGGAAAAAACGTTCGCAGAGGGGACTATCTCGGATATTAAGGATGTCTAGAGATGCCTAGAGGATGCAAAGGGACACCTATACTGCCTATAAAAAGGGGGAGCAACTCGTCTGCATTTCACTTTCAGACCAGCAGCCCACCTTTGCAGACCTCTGCAGCCCTTCATCTGACTCTTCCTCTTCCACAGCATCCAGTCATGTCCACCGTGGATCGTACCAAGTCCTTTTGGCAGCCACAATCCTTCTGCAACAGTACGAAGCCATCTACAGGCTCTGTGAACTCTACTACAGGAAGAAAAAGGAGGCGGCCAAGAAGCGTCTGGGTCCGAAGATGAGTTTGGGAGAGAGAGCAAGTACGGACTGTACAACAAGGCTGATGGTGAGCTCGAGGAACGAAGACACTGGCGGCGTTCCAGAACTTCATGAGGATGCCTCCAGCCATGTTTGATGAAGTTGTGCAGTGGCTGACAACCAAGGTTGACCAAGGCAAATACCAACTTCCGCCGCCAGCCTGGAACCTGGGCTCAAGGTGGCACTCGCTCTGCGCCACGCTGGACTCAGGACCACCTACAAAAGCATGCATACGGCTGGAGGGTGGCCACACAACACCATAGCATTGTGGTCAGAGAAGTGGTGCAGGCCATCATTGAAGAATACAAGGAGGAGCTCCTCCAGTGCCCCTCCACTGAAGAAGGATGGAAGAAAGTTGCAGAGCAGTGGTATCAGAGGGTGGAACTTCCCCCACACCGTTGGAGCCTAGGAGCCATCGATGGCAAGCACGTGGCCTGCAAAGCTCCAGCAAGTCGGGGTCCACTTATTTCAACTACAAGGGCTTCTTCAGCATCGTCCTCTTTCGCCATGGTCGATGCTGACTACAAATTCATGTACATCGATGCTTCAGGCTACGGCTATATCTTCAGATGCCCAAGGTATACAATGCATGTGACCTCAAGGAGGGGTGGAAGGCAACCTCATCATGGGCTTCCCAGATCCAGACCTCTGCCCAACAACACGAAACAAGTGTGCCCTACTTCAATCATGGGGGATGACGCCTTCTCCTCAGAAACCTACCTCATGAAGCCCTAACACTTCCAGACTCCTGCACCCGTGAAGAGAGGATCTTCAACTACAGGCTGTCCAGGGCAAGAGGCGGTGTGGGTGGAGAACGCCTTTTGGCATCCTGGCCAACAGGTTCCAGGTACTTCTCACCACCTTCCAGTGCAGCATCGCCCAGAGACCGTGAGGAGGATCGTGAAGCTTGCTGCATCCTGCACAATCTCATGCGCACCTGCTACCGCAGTCGTTGCAGAACAGGCTCGTGGACCGTCAACAAGGCAATGGGGACATGGAGCCTGGGAAATGGAGGCAAGGGCAAAACCTGATAGACACTCAGGATGTGCAAGGCCACAACAGAGCCTCACAGGAAGGGGAAGAAGCAGCGGCACCTCCTAAACGCTGGGTGTAACTCCCCAGGCTGGAGTGGGTGGAGTGCAAGACAGGATGGTAGATGCTTAAATGGATGCTTTCTTCAGCTGTCTCATCACAACGGATGAGATTGGGCCATGTATGTTGGGTGGGCCTACAATGAACAGGCGTTTAAATAAAGAGTTGTGTTTGTGTTCAAATAATGTTTGGATCAAGTGCTTACATTGTTATTGATAAAAAAGGGCCAATAGTGGTGGCACCTGGGAGGGTAGAACCATACAGTTCCACTATGCTTGCACTGGAGGTTTATCTATCCCCAGCAGCTATTAGCCATCCCTAAATGTATCCCTGCTGCATTCCACAGGTATCCCTGCCCACCCCCTAGTGATTCTTAACCCATCCCACAAGCATGCAAACGGCTTAAGCCAATTCTAAAAGTTTCCACCAGAGACTTTAATTAAAAAAAAGAAATGAAGCAAGTGTGTGAATGAAAGATAAACTTTATTGAACACTAAGCTGTAAAAAAAAAAAGACCCAAGTCAAGTGTCCAATAAAGTCCACAGGTAGCCAGCTACCCAGTCTCTGGCACTTCTTCTTGGTCACTCGGAGGTGTGCCCAGTCTCAGGGGTGAAGGGTCCAGGTGCTGTGGTGGTGGGTGGTGCTGGGAGTGCTTGGCTCTGAGCGTACAACAGGGAGACGGTGTGTTTGAGGAAGGTGTCGGACCAGATGGCTCAGCCCCATGCCATGCAGGATGTCAGGCCCCAGTACTGATGACAGATGTACTGAGGCGCGGGCTTGGCTGTGGGGTGGAGGAAGGAGCAGTGTTAGTGGGGCTGTCTGCTCTGAAGCTGGGTGAGGACTGGCATGGGTGGCATCATCTTGGCGTGGGTGGCAAATCGGCTGTCGTTGGTGGCATCATTGTCGTGGGTGGCATCGGTGGCATCAGTGGAACTGGTGGCAACGGTGTCGCCCGACTGACTCTGTGCCTGGACTGGGAAGGGCTGGTCTGCCTGTGCTGCTGAACCTTGGTAGCCATAGCCGTGGTAGGTGAGGGCCTGTGGGAAGCCTTGGAATGGGAGGGGACATCACCTTGGGGTGGAGGAGGCAGACCCTGGACTGTGTGGGAGCAGGTTCCTCTGGGTCTGGAGGGTGTTTGTGAAGCAGCTCGGTGATCCGGTCCTTCACCATCTGGTACTATGGATCCGCCATTTCCTTGAGGGTCTGGTTGACATCGGTGAGGAAGGGCTTGCGGTTGGAGGATGAGGAGTTGGTGTGGGACAAGTTGAGAGAGGAGATCCATGCTGGTGCGGATGGTGTCCCTGATCTCCAGCAGGACAGTGTGGCTCTGCCCTCTCCTGCTGTTCCGGCTCTCTGCCTTTCTGTGGAGGCGGAGCTGGGGGGGGTGGATGCGGCTAGGACTGTGGTGGACTCGATGTCTCCTTTCTCCCACCACACCGGAAGTCTCCTATCGCACTCAACCTACGTCTTACCAACCTGTCCAACGGGTTCTCCGCCATGGCACGCTCCACACAGAAACCTGGCCTGGAGAACAGGGACTGACTTCGGTGGCCGGAAGAGGACTGGCTTCAGTCAGGCTGCCAGAGAGAGGAGGTTGTGAGAGGGGCTTCCTGGTGCTGCCTCGGTGGTGGATTTCACCCTCCAGGAAGCTGCACCTGGCCATGGACGTAGGTCTCTCTGTCTGTCAGCTTCAGCAGTGGCCCTGGCCAGTTGCACTAGTCATTTCTTTAGGTGGCAGCTTCCCGTACCCAGGGTGTGGCATATGTTTCCACCAAGCCGAGGAAGCACCTCCGAAGTGTAACCCATACTCTCCTGGCCCTCTCTCTCCAAGCAGCCTGCTTTCCGCTTGGTGTCACTGTACAGCCAGTGTCCCTTCCGCCACAGATAGTCGTTCTCGTCTCAGCCACTCCAGCACCTCATATTCGTGCGCCTCCTCAATATAGTATTGGCCTCCCTCTCCCGTTGTCGCATATGTCTCTTCCTCCCTTTGGCAGGACCAAGATGGGCCCTCATCAGAGGGGCTCCCAGGTAGTAGGGGCTGCTCCCTCCACACTCACCAACCAGCAGCAGCAGCACCAGCAGAATCATCATCATCATTCATCATCGCTCATCCTCACCAAAGCAGGATCATAATCATGATCATTATCATCATCATCAGCAGCAGCAGAGCAGCAGCAGGATCATCAATCATACAGCAAGGGGCAGCGGCAGCAGGATCAGCAGGCAGCAGGACCAGCAGGCCAGGATCAAGAAGCAGTAGAAGTAAGCACCAGCAGGCCAGGCAAGTCCAGCGAAGGCAGCGAGCAGGAACGCAGGAATCATACGAAGCAGGACGAACAATAGACCAGGATGCATGGAGGCAGGACGAGCAGGGCACAAGCAAGACCCAAGGAATCAACGAGCAGGTCGAGCAGGATGAGGCAAGACCAGGAGCACGAGCAAGACAAGCAAGTCCAGGAGCAATGAGCAGGACCAGCAGGACTCAGGAGCAAGCTTTCCAACAAGTAAAGCACCAGAGAAGCACCACCGCCAGGGAGCAGCTTCAGCAGAATGCCTCCAGCAGAAGCAGAAGTCAGGGTAGGGTGGCGGGAGGTTGGGCCCTGTCCTCTTGTCAGGGATGGCGGCAGGCGGCTGCTGAGCGCTTTCGCTTCCTCCCCAATGGTTGTGGGTTGCATGGCTGGCAGGGAGCTGGGCAGGCACCAAGGCTGGGCAGGGAAGGCTGGCAGGAAGCCAGGCACGAAGCCAGGCCTGAAAGGCTGGCAGGCAGGCACCGAAGGCTGCAGTGAAGCCTGGCAGGTGGGCTGGCTAGGTAGGAGGGCTGGCATGGTCACGAGCTCAGAAATGGCAGAAAGGCTGGCAGGAAAGGCAGGCAGGCACCGAGGCTGGCTGGAAGGCAGGCTGGCAGCAACGGGCTGGCAGGCAGGCAATCAGGCCAGGGAAGGCAAGGAAACTCGAAGTGTCCGAGTAAGCAGGTCTTTCCTCGGAATGCTGGCCACGTGCGTAGCTGCTTACCCCTAATCCCTTGATGATCGGGGGGCTTAGTGCAATGCGTTCCCCCCGCCGCATTGAATACAGCCGGCAATTAACGGCTATTTTGGGTCAATATGTTCCGGCTTGCGCGTGGCATCCGCTAGGCTTCCCGCCTGTGCATCTGCTTTATCCGCTGTGGCATCCGCTTATGATCGCGTATGCGCACATCAACGTGGTCTGGCATACTCGCTGTAATCCGTGTTCCGCGTCCGTTTGCTGAGCCTCCGGAAGCCCTGCGGGTTGCGCCATCCCGATCCTAATCCTCTTCCATCCGTATGGGCTTACCCGTTCCGGGCATTCCCGCTTTGATCTGCCCTGTGTCCCTCTCCTGCGTCCGGTTAGTCCGTTCCGATTATGCAAATTTTTGCCAACAATGTTGTCTATTCTCCTTTTTAAGAAAGGCCGGATTAAACAAATGGATGGAAATTTTGCTCATCTTGCTGTGTCCTTTTTGCATCCGTTGGTCCAGTGTGACATGGGCTTTACCTGGTTACCCAGAGCTTACACCGTTATCAGGATTTGGATTTTATGTGTGTTTTCTCTCATACCTAATTTAAGGATCAAAGAGGGTTTCCCATCACTACATCCACCCAGCCAGAGGTTTTCAGAGGCAATGGATCAATATCAGGTAAAACAACAAAAGAACAAATTGTGGCAAGTATACCCAGAATATGTATTCTAAAATGCATCAGATTAAACCAAACTTTGATTTGAAACATTTGAGAACTGAGTCGGTTTCAAGCATACATGCCACTTGGAAAAGGGGATTTAGAGTGAAAGTCTGCAGTTGTAACTGCATATGTATTTGTCTAGGTATGTATCTTATTGAACCAGTAAGCCTTAATGCTACCATTGAGAGATGGAAGGAAACATAATGAAATTCATAAGACGATATTTTTCTCCTAACTGTAGTCATGCTGTGACCCTTATGAAGCCTTCTAGAAACAATAGCTTTTGGGCATGGCTTTTTTGGGGGGGGGGAGGGGAGAGGAGAATTGTAGCCGAATGCATGGCAATATAAAGAAGGTTGCTTCTGGAAAGCATGAATTTGCTTTTTGCAATCTAATTCTGTTCTCCCTCTGTTTTCTATATGTCACAAATCTTTCAGAGAGTTGTTTGCTTTTTTAAATAAATCCATCAGTTTTGCATATAGGCACTATACCTGATAATTATTAGTGGCAGAGATAATCCTATTTGCAGTCTGATCTCAGACAGCTTTCTAAAAATTTAAACCTTTCAATGGTTATGGTTACAAATTATAGTTACAAGGCCAATCTTTTTTTAAATTAACCCATTTAAGAGTGTAATTTTTAAAAACCTTGATAAAATAATTAGTTCGTCACCTCTTTTTCTGATCTATCAATTTGGAATAATAATACTAATGTTCAAACTTGATTTATCAGGTTTGGCTCCTCATTTTGAGTTTGCACCAGCCGAGTTATGCTGGGAGAATCTAGAGCATCATCCTTGTAGACACCCGTCACCTGTTAATTCAACTGGGCACCAACCAGATGTGGACCAACAGCTGCATCCTTCAGAGAGGACTGTTGCTAGTTTAGAGGCTTGTTCAGCAAAAAATGACCAAAATTCCACTTTGTCTCCAAGAGGCCTTTCAAATAATCCTTCTTCACATCTGAAACAGCCATCAGGTAAAGATGGTCGCTTCTGCAGCAGTTACCCATGACATTCTGTCAGTTGACTTTAATTGTATAGAATAGAAATAGAATAGAAATAGAAATAGAAATAGAAATAGAAATAGAAATAGAAATAGAAATAGAAATAGAAATAGAAATAGAAATAGAAGTAGAATAGAACAGAATTCTTTATTGGCCAAGTGGGACTGGACACATAAGGAATATGTCTTGGTGCATATGTTCTCAGTGTGTGTAAAAGAAAAAATACATTCGTCAAGAGTCAAGAATCATAAGGTAAAAGGAACGTAAGGTAAGGAACAATACGGGCACCCTTACTGTTTGTTCCTATTGCACATTATTCTTCTCTAGTGGAATGCAAGGACATTAGGGGTAGACAGTGAAGAAATTACTGAAGGAAACAAATATATTTAATCTAGAAAAATACTGTATATATTTGTTTAGTAGTGGATTACACTTTACTTAAGGAAGCACAAAAGAAGAGGAATAATTGTTCTTTCAAGAGTAGAACACAAGGCAACCAAAGAATTTTAAATAGAATTTCAAGTACATTTGGTAAAATACCATATTCTCTCTCTGCTGATTGTAATGATCTAGAAATAATTAAATTAGACAAGTGAAATTCTACATTTAAAAATCAATTCAGATAACTAATTTGAGGCCTGTCTCTTTTCATAAATATTGTTGATAATGCCAGGCTGTATTTATGCATTAAGCAATTTATTTTTAAGCCTTGAATGGCAGGAAGACAATCCTTATCTTGATGTTAAATCCCAAATGCTCCTGTTGAAAGACAGGAGCTTTTGCTAATCCTTTGGTTTTTAGGGAATCTAGGAAAGACATGGGTTGTTTGAGAGAGAAGGATGATATGTTTTGATGGGTGATTTTGAAGACTGTGTAAATAGTATAATGAAACCTCATCAAAGAAGGGGAAATAAGAAATATTTAAGCACGGAGATGCAGGCCAGAGATCCACCTGCCTGTGTCACTCCATTCCACTTTAGTCAGTCTTTTTCTACTCAACTGTTTTACAGCAAATCCTTGAAAACCTGGGGCTGTTCCATAAACTTTGTTTCTGAACTCATACTGCATAATGTGGGACTTTCAAATCCAGAGAGATAGACATCTGGCCCACAACATGCCTGATATTACTATGGTAGAAAAGATAAAAGTGTGATTTACTGATACTGCAATACTAGGTAATGCACGAATGGAAGAAAAAAAGCTAGAAAAAATAACAAAATAGTGTGATTTGCAAATTGAATTTGAGCAAGCATGGAGGAAAAAAATCAATAGTTGTACCAATAGTAATAGTAGTCCTTGGAGCAATACCCAAAGGGCTGTCCAGATATGTGGGAATTTTCAACTTATTAGACGTGAATATCCTTATTTTGCAAAAAAAAACCCAATACAAAACCCCTCCCTACTTGGAACTGCCTATATCTGTGATGGCGAATCTATGGCACACAGCATGCAGCCCCCTCTCTGATGGCATGCGAGCTGTTGCCCCAGTTGAGCTCCGACGCGCATGTGCACGTGCTCCCACTGGCCAGCTGGCTTCAGGTCTCTACAGTGCATGTGCAGAGGTGGGACACATGCATGGGGGTTCATGCAAACACACACATTTGCATGCGCATGCACACATTTTGGGCATTCGATCCAGAAAAGGTTAGCCATCACTGGCCTATATAATCAGATTCTATCTTAACAGCTCTTAGGTCCTTGGTTAGTACTTGAAGTGTTAGATTTTTACCAGTCCCAGACTTTATTAACCATAACAACAACAACAACAACAACAACAACAACAACAACAACACCCTATTGTTATAAAATGATCTTATTTTGGCTCCTCTATTTTCTACTCAGCACTATAATGCTTGTTTAGTAACCATTTCATTATTTCCAAAGATGGTACTGCACAGTGGTGGGATTCAATTATTTTTTATAAGCGGTTCTGTGGGCGTGGCTTGGTGGGTGTGGCAGGGGAAGGAGACTGTAAAATCTCCAGTCAGAGGTGGTATTTGCTGGTTCTCCAAACTACTCAAAATTTCCGCTGCCGGTTCTCCAGAACTCATCAGAACCTGCTGAATACCACCTCTGGTACTGCAACAATTTTGCAAATTTCCAAACTATTCCTGTATGTTCTTGCTTGGATCTAAATGGCATTCTGGATCAAGGTGGATATTATCTCTGAGACCGATGATGGCTCTTTCTGTGTCTTTTCCTCCTAAGAACTATGGAGACCCTACAGTTAGTTTCGAATTACCACTGGGCATACATGCTGGTAATTCCTCTGTGCCATAATCCAAGTCCATATACCTTATTTTCTCTACAGCACTATTTGTCTTGATCTTTAATTGGTATTTGTGATTGCTTCTAGGAGAAAAAATTTTTGTAGGGAAATCAGGCCACAGATTGGATTCAGGAAATATCTACAAAATAGCTGCTAAGGAACAACGAGACCTTATTTTGTTTGCCTGCTTTCTAAAAGCACATTAAACTGAAGGCTAAAATAGATGTGATATAAATCACACAGGTTTGATGTTTTTGTTGCTTTGTAAATGAAGAGCCAGGTCTTGCTATGAAATATATGCATTTTCTTTTTACTCGCCCAGGTCCCAAATCCTATTTTTCTTTGACAGGATGTCTCCAAACAGAGACCAATGAAAATATGAGAGTTCAGAGAGCAGAGTTTTATTAAGAAAAGGATAGAGGGAAGAGACAAGTATCTCCTTTCTGCTCCTGGGTTAGTGGCCCAAGTATTAAAAACAAACAGAAATAACAGGTTGAAAAAAAAGCCTTGACTTTTTTTAGCCAGAAGAGGGAGTGCTCTCTTCTCCTTTTTTCTGAGTTTTTCAAGCACTTCTGCTTCATGGGATATCAGTGCTGCTTTTCATCTGAGAAAAAAACAGGGAAAGTCAAAGTCCTGCATGAGTGTGTGTGTGTTTGGAATTAGTTTCCTAAGCTTCTGTAAACAGTGATGCCTTTACAATGCTAAACCAAATGTTAAATTCCTCATGCATCTATCAGAAAGTTTATTTTACCCACTCAGCCATTATGACAAAACCATACCTAACACAGTGATACATGAGGAAAAATTAGCATTGTTTAACATGCTTTGGAAAATAATGAAGGAGATGTAATCATAGCAAAAAACATGTTTTTCTTCTCCCAAATAAGATTGGAATGAGGAAGGTTTGTAGGTGAAAATGTTTCTTACCTGTTTTTGTCTGCCTACTTCCATATATAGCGATGCATCTTTGTCAGAAGCCAGAGGTTTTTGTTGCCCAGAGATGCTTCTAGGGAATGAGGGTGTTCTGTGGGATATTATTCCACTATTTATGGGAACACAATTTCAAATATTGCTCTGAAATTTTGTTTGGCCTGCAGGGGAGACTGTGGAATCTTGTGAGATGGACCATTTTCCTGGTGATCCAAAGAAACACATTCCAGAGCATCAGGTGAGAGGGGGAGAAGAAGAAGGTCCATGATGGTGGTAGGATCCAGGAGTCAGATCTAAGATTTTTCCCCCCTTCTTTTTGGCAAACATAACAATCCTAGATTAATTATTGTTTCAAAGCTATCCAGGTGGGAATTTTAATAAGCCTTTGGTCAGAGTCTTATGACATTTATTTATTTATTTATTTGATTTTTATCCCCCCCTTATAACTTTTAGAAATAACTCAAGGTAGCAAAGAAATCTAATACTCCTTTCTCCTCTTATTTTCCTGACAACAACTACCCAGCTGGATGAGTTAAATTAAGAGAGAGTGACTGCCCCCAAATCACCCAGCTGCCTTTCATACCTAAGGCAAGACAAGAACGCACAGTCTCCCAATTTCTAGACCAGTGCTTTAACCACGACAACAAGCAAGCTCTCATATATATGCCACCCGTGTTGCTGACTCTGCTTTTTAAAACTAGGGACACTGAATTGAGACATCCCAATTTCTTGTATTTCACTAGTGACTCATGTGCAGGGGTAGGATTCAGATTTTTTAACAACTGGATATGTGGACATGGCTAGGTGGGCTCAGGTGGGGGGGCTGGGGTCCCACTTGGAGCCCTTCCCGGCCTCCTGTTCCTGGAGATTGGAACTGGGTGGGCATGGCTTCTTCTTTTTTTTGCAGGCCCCCCTGGAGAGTGCTTTTCCAGGCCTCCTGGAGAGTGCTTTTGCTCAGAAAGGCTCAGAAAGGCAAAAATTGGAGCACAGTACCCCCATGCGCTTCATTTTTTGGCCTCCTGGGCCTCAGGGAAGCTGTCTTGGGTGGGCATTTTTGCTCCCAAAAGGCTTCCCTGGGGCCCAGGAAGGCAAAAAATGGAGTGCAGGGGGCACGCACAGCACTCCCCGTGCTTTCTTTTTGTGCCACAGGGAAGCTTTCTGATGGAGCATTTTTGCTCCCAGGAAGCTTCCCTGGAGCCCAGGAAGGCAAAAAACAGAGTGTGGGGGAAAGCACAGTGCCCCCCCCCGCATGCCCCTTTTTGTCTCCTGAGCCTCATGGAAGCCTCCTGGGTGAAGCAGTAAGACAGCGAGGGAGATCCAGGTACAACTGATTGATGGAACAGCTGATCGTTGGGAGGAAAAAAAGGAAATACCTTGAGTGACTGGGTGGGGGAGAACACAGCGATGTTGGGCATGCCTGCGATGTTGGGCATGTGTGATAAGGACTGACTGGGCTGGGAGGGGAGGGGCGGGCAGAGAGGGGCAGGGCCAGCCAGGGGAACAATTTGCCAGTTCTCTGAACTGCGCAGAAGCACAACCGGTTCTATAGAACTGGTCTGAACCGGAAAAATCCCACCCCTGCTCATGTGTTATAAAAAGCAGGAGTTCTGTGATGAAATTAGATGTGTGAAATTTGAATACTAAGACTAAATTCTAGTTGGCCTTGAGAAGTCACTTATCTCCCTCTTTCCATCTTTAACAATATTGATTTGTTATAAGAATGGAAACAATGTTGATTTGTCTCACTAGATTTTGACTTAATCTCAGTCTTACAAATAGGATGATAAACCAATTATGGGTTTAAGCTACAAACAAAACTATCATTCAATTATCTCTCTGGATCTGCTCTGTTCGGGTTACCTTGTGGTGATATTTGCTCTTTGATGCCAGGCCACTTTCAATGCACGGTCCCGGACTATCTCTGAGAGTTCCACAATAACCCTTTCAGAAGATCCACCTGAGTCCCCAGAAGCCTCCTGGGATGAAACCTCATCAGAGAAGAAATTAATGGAGAATACAGAGCAAGAGACAGTGAAGGTGAGGCAATCTCGTTGAAATTTCAGCTATTATTATCTGTAAATTATATAGCTGTGAATGCTAGGATTACATTCTATTCTACCTTGAAGATGATGGGGTCATTGTAGGCAACTGACCCATGTTAAAATTTATTCAACACATAACTACATTATAGCAGCCAGTTCATATTAACTAAGAAGAAAGCTGTATTATATTTTTCATTTATTACATTCCAGTGAGTAATATGCAGGATTCAGTTCTGAAAAAAATCAATTTAGATCTAGCAAAAGAGGCCATCATTAATTTACTTATTTACTTTAACTATATTTATTTGCTTTAACGTGTGTATATTGACAATTTTTGTTAAAAATAATTTTTTTTCAAAATGTCAATAGCGATGGAGTCATCTGGATTTCTGGAAGGAGGTTGATAAATAGGGTAAATGCAATTGACAAAGTCTCCTCCTTTTCCATGGTCCTTATATGAGGGAGGAAGCCTAATTGTCCCTGCTTCAGATGTACAAACTGAATGGATTTGATCTACTTGAAATAGATGCTCATTGATGGTTTTAAAAGCCAAAACGAACATATTAAATTGTACCTGACACCTGCTGGTGACCAATGTAGAGCCCTAAGACCTGGTGTTAAGTCTAAATAATGACTGTCATTCTCTAACAGCATGTTAGAGCAGTTATAGTCTCTGAGTAGTCTTGAAGTCTAGACTGCTTTGCAAAAAGCTAACTGGGACATGACAAGGGCAAGAGTTGGGGTCTCCAGGCCTCCTCCAGGAAAAGCTTCAAGTGATGCCAGTGCTGAGCAAAGGTCCCTTAATTATAATCTCCCATTATCTATCCACCAATAGCCATGAATCTAAGCAATTCACAAATCACAGACCTGTTATTTCATAGGGAGAACGATCTCTTCCAGAATTATCACTGGTTCAGAGAAAGGCATCATATGGCAGTGGTTCTCAACCTGCGGTTCATGCCACCCTGGGGGACACTGATGTCTTCACATGAGGTCCCTAAAGAATTGTTATAATTTAAATATTGAGTTAATATTTAAATATTATTGAGTTAATATTTAAATATTGGGGTCTGTGGTCATGTTCTGTGGCCTCCAGTATTTGAGAGGTTGCCATAAAGAGAAGGGGGTGAACTTATTTTTCAAAGCACCAGAGGGCAGGACAAGAAACAATGGATGGAAACTAATCAAGGAGAGAAGCAATCTGGAATAAGAGAGAAACATCCTAAATAAGTGAGAACAATTAACAGCTTGCATTCAGAAGTTGTGGGTGCTTCATCACTGGAGGTTTTTAAGAAGAGATTGGACAGTCAATTGTCTGAAATGATATAGGGTCTCCTGCTTGAGCAGGGGGTTGGACTAGAAGACCTTCAAGGTTCCTTCCAGCTCTATTCTGATTGATTGAAAAGGTATTTAAAGTGAATCCATGACAAAGAAAAGACTGCCATATCTTTTTTTTTACAAACTGCATCTCAATTTTCTTGGGCTTCAACTTTAATCTATTTCTTCCCAATTTATACAGCCTTCAGGCACTGGTCAGGGTCCCCATGACATCCTGGTATCACCAGCTTGGCCAGGATAGAGATGCCTATCTGGGTATAATCAGAAAAGTGACAATACCTCATCCCAAACTGATAGAGGTCCCAGTAGTTTACATAAATATTAAACAGGAAAGAGAGAGAAGTCTTTGATACTCCCTTTTATAGCAGGTAAGAGGTAGACCTCTCTTTCCCACTATTACCATCTGAAACCATCCATTCATGAAATCATTGGAGCCACTGTAAAATATTGCCTCCATTTATACATGATTTTAAAATAAGGGTTATATGAAATAAGAACATATTGAGTCTGTGTAATGGATCTTCCATGTTCAGAGTCAACATGCCATTCAAGCCCTATGATATGCTTATGGCTGGATCAGAGACTCAATGTCTTCTATGTTTAGAAGAAGAAAAGCCCAGAATGCTTCACTCAAGATTTTGTATCCCTTCAGACTTCTGGTTTTGGCTGGTTCCGTTGGTTCCGTTCCAAGGCAAATAAAGATGAAGCACCATCTGAAAAAAATCCAGTTGCTTCTTCGGACTCAACTGCTTCAGTTTCTCAGGTAACACAGAGCCCTTTTTTTATTTTTAGAAGAAAAAATTGGGTGGGGGAATTCAGCAATGTGTCCTCTTCAGAAAATTCTTTCTGTGCTTCTAACAGAACAACACAATCTAGCAGAACAGGAGCTACCATGAATGGTCTTTTAACTGATAGTAGTTCTGAAAGCATCCAAGGAACTCTATCTTGAAAATATAATCCTAGATCTATCATTTTAGGAAGACTGAATAGAAAAAGTGGGATCACTATTGCTTGTACAGCATATTTGCGTTTAATAGAAAACCAGTAAGATATTGGAATCATTGGAGTCTTGCACTGTATCTGCTGGAGGCTTATGTAGTGGGGAGGAGGTGACTGAATAGGGAAAGACTGGAACTGACAGTGTCATCTGAGACAAAAAAAGTTTAAGGATTACCTTGTATGCTCAACAGAATCAAATAGTGAAACTTTTGTCAGATTGCATCATTTTCAGCTACTGTGAGGATCGAACTTTAGACCACCCCAAATGAACCCAAGTAGAAAAAGAACAACTGAAAGTAAAAATGAATGCCATAGTCTGTTTGCTGATAGAAGAACAGCATGCTGAAGTGAAAACTTGGCAGGATCCTCTCTGACATTTCTTGTTTGTGCAGAAAGGTTTTCACATGGAGGAACATTCTTTCTTCCTTCTTGCACCCTGCAGTTGGTGTGGTTCTAAATAAAAATCCACAGATGCATTATTCACGTGTTGTCTCTTGTATTGGCTATCTTCTCTTCCACTGGCCTCATCTCAATCTTTGTCTGTTTGCCTTCCCACCTCAATTTCCAACTTTGTACATACCGTATAGTACCTCCAGTTCCCACTGTGAGTATTTTGTTAATATTTATGATGTAAAAGACAAGGTCACACTGGCCGATGGATGCAAAACATGCAAAAAGGACACAGCGGACGAGCAAAATTTTCGGGGTGGTTCATCCGTTTGTTATCCGCTCTCAAAAGTGCCCCAAGTTTGCATAAACAGAAGAAAACAACAGAAAGGAACGGACATGGGGAGGATGTAGCAGGGATGTAAAGCGGATGTTCGTAGGAAGCCTAGCGGATGAAAGCGGATGGAAGCGGATGACACATCTGCAGGGCTTCAGGGGAGAATAGCGAAGCGTATGCATAGCGGATGACACGGATGCATCACGGACGCCTATAGGATGCATAGCGGATGCCTAGTGGATGCAAAGCATTCATTGCGCATGCGGGGAGGATAAATTGCATCAGCTCCTGGATATAAAGGATGCAGCTCGCAAACAGTCAGCATTCAGAGGAAAGACCTTCTGCCAAGACATCTTGAGAGAAACCATGGGGAGAAGAGGAAGCCTGTGCCTACTCCTGCAGCCCTGGCAAGAAAGGACAGAACCACCATCCCACCCCTGGCGCTGACCCTGAAGCTGCTGGTGCTGCTGCTGCTGGTGTTGCTGCTTCTGGTGCTTCTACTGCTGGTGCTGCTGGTGCTTCTCCTGCTGGTGCTGCTGGTGCTGCTGGTGTGCTGTGTGCTGCTGCTGCTTTCTCCTGCTGCTGCTGGTGCTTCTCCTGCTGCTGGTGCTGTCTCCTGGATGTGCTGTGGTGGACGCAGCCCAAGGCCCTCAAAGCCCTGCTGCTGAAGGCCCTGAAGCCCTGCCAGAGGGAGGAAGAGGCAAGGGAAGGAGAGAGGGAGAGAGGAAACAGTACTCCATTTGCGAGGACCATGAGGAGGAGGTGCTGGAATGGCTGAGGAGAACGAGTACCTGTGGAGGAAGGGCCAACAGGCTCTATCACGACACCAAGAGAAAGCAGGCAGCTTGGAGAGAGAAGGCGGAGAGCCTGGGCTACATTCAGATGTCCTCTCTGGGTGGTGGAAGCACATGCACACCTGTTATGGCAAGCTGCACCTGAAGAATCCGGCAGGCCGTTGTCAAGCTCACTGACTGGGAGACCTATGTCATGGCAAGTTCAGCTTCCTGGAGGGTGAGATCCACACCCAAGGAGCAGCCCCTCTGTCAACCCTCTCCTTAGACAGCCCACAGAGAGCCACTCCTCTTCCAGCAGGAGACAGCTACCATGCCCAGGCAAGTGTCTTTGGAGGGTCCCACGACAGAGACCCCCCGACAGCTGCACTCCCCATGCCGGAGGATGTGGAGGATCCCCTGTCTCAGATGGAGCAAGAAGAAGCAGCCACCAAGACCACCCCACCCCACCCCCAGCTCCACCTCCACAGAAAGCAGGCAGAGAGGCAGACCAGAGGGACAGAGCCACACTGTCCTCTTGGAGATCAGGGACACAATCAAAGCCAGCACAGATCTTCTCTCCCAGCTGCTCCACTTCGACATACCATCCCTCGAACCACAAGCCCTTCATCACCTACGTGAGCCAGACCCTCATAGACATGCCCGAGGCCAGTACCTGGTGATGAAGGAGAGGATCACAGCTCTTCTGAACCACCCTCCAGCTCCTACCCATTCCAGTTCTGCTGCTCCACCCAGGCGATGTCACAGCCCTTCCACAGATTTCAACAGCCCTCTCCTACCAAGGCTACCACTACCAGGACTTCCCACAGCAGAGGCAGCCCTTCCAGTTCAGGCCCAGGTTCCTCGGATGCCACAGACACCACAGAGGCCTCATCTTGCCCAGCTGCAGACCAGACAGCCCCACTACACTCCTCCTTCCTCCACCCGCAGCAAGCCCGTCATCAGAACATCTGCCATCAGTCTTGGGCCTCACATCCCAGGTACTTGATGAAGGGCTCTCAACCTCACGGGACTGAGTCAGCTCTCTGAGAGCTTCCTGCACACACCATCTCCTGTTGTACTCTTGGGGCCAGGCACCCCAATGGCCTCAGACCAGCACTCCAGGCACAGCCACCTCCACAGTCCCTGGCCCTTTACATCTGAGACCATGGGCACACCTCAGAACGACTGAGAAGAGTGCAGAGACTGAGTTGTTACCTGTTCACTTTATCTTTGTTTAAGACACTTTACTTGGGTCATTTTTGCTTTTTAATAAAGTCCTACAGTTTGTTATTAATAAAGGTTATCTTTGCTTCACACACTTGGTTCATTTTTTTTACTTAATAAAGTGTTGGTGAAACCTTTGAAAAAAATGGTTAAGCCTTTGCATGCTTGTGGGATAGGTAAGGATAAATGTGGGATGGGTAAGGATAGCTGTGGGATGGGTAAGGATAGCTGTGGGATAGGTAAGGATAGTTGTGGGATGGGTAAGGATAGTTGTGGGACGGGTAAGGATAGTGTGGGATAGATAAACCTCCAGCGCAAACCATAGTGGGACTGTATGGTCCACCATCCCAGCTGCCACACATATGGCCTTTTTTATCAAAAACATTTAATCATTGATCAACACATTTCAAAATAAACAAAGCTCTTTATTAATGCCCTCTTTCATTGTAGGGCCACTCAACATACATGGCACAATCTCATCAGTGTTATGAGACAGGCTCCAAGGAAGCATCCATTAAGCATCTACCATCCTGTCTTGCCACTCCTCTGCTCCAGCTGGGGAGTTGTACCAGTGTTTCAGGAGGTTGCGCTGCTACTTCCCTTACGTGAACTCTGTTGGGGCCTTGCACATCCACAGTGTCTATCAGGTTTTGTCCTTGCTCCATCCACCAGGCTCCATGTCCCATTCCCTTGTTGATGGTCCACAAGCCTGTTCTGCAACACTGGGAAGTGGGTGTGCATGAGATTATGCAGGATGTTGCAAGCTTCCACGATGCTCCTCAGAGTCTGTGGCGATGCTGCATGGTGGTGAGAAGTACTTGGATCTGTTGGCCAGGATGCCAAAGGTGTTCTCCACCACCTGTCTTGCCCTGGACAGCCTGTAGTTGAAGATCCTCTCTTCAGGGTGAGGTATCTTGAAGTGTAGGGATTCATGAGGTAGTTCTGAGGGAGAAGGCGTCATCCCCCACGATGAAGTGGGCACATCTTCTGTTGGGCAGGGAATCTGGATCTGAAAAACCATGATGAGGTTGCATTCCAGCCCACCCTTGAGGGCACTGGTGTTGTATATCTGGGCATCTGAAGCTGACCGCGTTGCCTGAAGCTTCGATGTACATGAACTTGTAGTCAGCATCAACCATGGCAAAGAGGATGATACTGAAGAAGCCCTTAGTTGTAATAATTGAGACCCTGAGTTGGCTGGAGCTTTGCAGGCCACGTACTTCCCATCTATGGCTCCAACGGTGTGGGGAAAGTTCAACCTCTGATAGCACTCTTCTGCATGTTTCCTCCCGCCTTGTTCAGTGGTGGGACACTGGAGGACTCCTCCACGTATTCTTCGATGATGGCCTTCACCACTTCTCTCTGACCACAATGCTTGATGGTGTTGTGTGGAACCCTCCGGGCATACTGCATGTTTCTGTATGTGGTTCCAGAGGCCAGGTGGCGCAGAGTCAGTGCCACCTTCAGTCCAGGGTCCAGGCTGGGATGGAAGTTTTGGTGCTTGGCCTTGGTCAACCTGGGTCTCAGCCTGTCCACAACTTCGTAAAACATGGCTGGCGGCATCCTCATGGAAGTGCTGGAATAGCACCACGGCTGTCTGTACTGATAGTGAGATCCAGGCTGATTCCTCTCCCTTTTTTATACAGGAAATGTCGGTTTTCTGACTTGTGTCCTTCCACAATACTCCAGACGTCCTCCAAACATCCTAAATATCCGAGATACGTCCGCCATATACAAACGTTTTGTCCCGTTTTAATTGTTTTATATCGAGCTCATCCCGCTTTCATTCCTTTCTATGTCCGTGCTACTAATGCTGTGTGGACGTTCGCATACCTTTCGCTTCTCCCTCTTTCCGCTTTCGCCTGGAGCGGATGTGGTTGCACGGATGCCCAGAGGATGCCGAGAGGATACAGGGACGTTTAACAGATGACAACCGGATGTGGAACGTTTGTTGCCCGTATGTGTCGCGGATGTAGATCGTACACGGCGAAAGTTCATCCGCTCAAAAAGTTTTGTGCAGCTCAAAACTTTTGAGGAGATGAAATAGCAGTAGACGGATGTTTGAACGGATAGAGTGTAATGAAACACGTATGCAGTGGAGTACACAACGGATGCATCGGCGTTTTCCAACGGATGGCAAGCGTTTTTCTCCATTTTACATCCTCTTTGCATCCGTTGGTGCAGTGTGATATGGGCTTAAGGATTTATTGGATTCTTTTCTCTTCCCCCTATCCTGGCTTCAGATTAATTTTTCTCTAGCATTTCTTTTCATTCATTCTTTTTGTTTCTTCAGAAGCTGGAGATAAAAAAAAAATACTTGCTTATTTTTATTGATTGCTTTGCATTTTATTGTGTGGGGATAATAACTTCGTTAATAATGCAATTACTGATACCAACAGCAGGCAACCCTTGGGAATCTTGAGTAATCTCAGAAATCTGGGTTGAACATGGTTAACACTTGGATGGAAACTACTTGGAAATTTTGGGGCTGTAAGCTAAACTGGGAAGTCAGAAAAGATCCAAAAGAAAGCAGTGGCAAATAAGGGCGATATGTATTTAAAGTTGTTAATTTGTATAACCACCCTTGTCACAAATGTAACTCTGAATGGCTGATCCAGTCACCTATGATTATCCTTACATCCAGTGGAAATCAGAGATGTGATGAAAAGAAGTATGTGTGCTTGCCATATAAATAGGACCAAAGTTGTCTTTTAAAATAACTAAGAGAAATAAGACAACTTGCCTTTTTTGCCTCATAAGTTTAGGATTCAAATCCCATTTCGGAGTCTTTGATATGAACCAGATTAGCAGTGAATAAGGAAGGAAGAAGAAAGGGGTTCTTTAGAGGAGGAAGAGGAGGAAGAAAGAGAACCAACAGAAAAGGCCCAGGGAACTGTCTATCCCTGAAACTTGTCTTTAGAAATTGATCCTCTGTCAGATTTTCTCAGACAATACTGTGTTTCTTGGCTCAGAAGTTAACTTTCAATTTCTTGACTAGATTGGTTGTTTCTTCACTTTCTGAAGTAAACTTACAGCCAGATGACAGCTTTCTTTGGGGGAGGGGCATTTAGAAAATAAGAATAAGTAACTCAGCTGATGTGTGCTACAGCAGTTATAGATAAAGTGGTGTCATTAAGAATAAGATGGAGGGATGGTCATGCTTTGGAGAACCTTGGAGTTTTTAGAAGTACTCCTCCCTCTGTTGAATTTCTCCCCTCAAATGGTCCATACAAGACTGAATAAGTTTAGTAGCCCCGCACTGAACAGGCTGGGCAGATGTGGCTAGAGCTTTTATTATAGTCACCCTACTATCCAACAAAATGTTGAAAAATGAAGTGAGATGTTTTGTATCAACAAGTGTCAGCCCTGGCGATGTTCATGGTGTATCAGTTCTTCCCATAGTGATCTGGCTTCTCTCTCTTTCAGTTGGTTAGACTGCTCCTGGGAGATTTGTATGAATTAATTGTATTCCTAAAGCATTTTGAATAATAATTGTTAGTAAAGAGGAACTTTCCAATATAATGAGTAGACAGCTCACAAAATATCAATGAAAAAAAGACCTTCTGATCAATTTGCTTCATTTTGAATTTCCCTTGGCAAAAATAAAAACGGAAATGCAATGAAAGTGTACTTGAAACTTCGAAATTAAACATTTCTTTGTAATGTCCTATCATACCTATCTTGGTGCTTTGCTTTATTTCTATACTCCTTTAGTACAAGGTCCTTTGTACTACCAAAAGAAGAGCAACCCTGCCTTAATGTTGACCCCTTACATAGCAACTAGCGCAAACCATTGGACAGCTCATGTTCTTCTAGGTCTAGGACTTCTGGGACTCTTGTCAAATAGTTGCAAATATTTCAGGATGTATTTATTTATTTAAAAGATGTATTTAAAAGATCCTTCTTATAATGGGCAACTCTGGGTAGTGAACATCAGTAATTAAAAACACAAACAAGAACCCAATACAAAAAAGAAAACAAAAAGAAAAAACAGGCACCCAACCCATAACAAGAACTATTCATGTCTTTGGTTTCTGGGTTCCAATCTTACCATCCCAGTGACTGTGAGAAATGCCAGTTCTTCACTGATTTAAGAAAAATGGTGGCCTGCCAGATTTCAAGGGAAAACATGTTCCACAAACTTCTCAGTAAGGGTGAATGTAATAGCCAGCAATTTTTTCATCGCTATTGTATATATTCCTTCTCTAGGAGAAAATCACTCAGCCCTTTTTGGTTTCACCCATGAATGAGGCAGAATCTACCGGATGTCATTGCCCTCCTCCCCTTTCTTCCATAGAAGGCAGTTCTTTTCCCAAGAGATATCCAGGTAAATATAACCCTGCATGTTTTGGAATGAATTACTCAATATTTTGTTAGTTTATTTATAACTAAAGATTTCCTGTTGCCTCAAACTGAGAGATGGATAGGAAGTAAAATTATTAATAACAATACTTCTATGCATAGAAATTTTTGGCATTTCATCTCCTTTTTTTGTGCATCATGAAACACTATATTTTTGGTATACTGCTCAACCTTTAATATCAGGTTCTTAGAGACAGAGAAAACTAAAGAGTTTTTGTCATCAAGGGGATGCAGGAGAGAAGTACTCCTCCTACAGGTAGTCCTTACTGAAAATCCTCTCAAACTTACCACAGTCCTGAGGGAGGGGGGAAGTATAATGGATCTTCATAATTGTGACTGTGTCCTAATGGTCATGTGATTCGGATTAGGGTTTTGGGCAACTGGCAGTCCCAATTTCAATATCACAGCATCCTGCAATCACATCAACATCATTTGTGACCTTCACTACTGGCTTCGGACGAACAAAGTCATTGGCAAGAGGTCACAAATGGTGATCACATGACCACAGATGCTATAACCATGTGAGATTTGTCTAACGATACAGCTGGGACTGCCACAATCACTGTTGTAAGTCTGCGTGGTCACCTGACATTGCACCATATCACCCCGAGGACAACCTGTACTACTTTAAATCTGAGCCATCATGATCTACTTTTGAAAAACATATATCTGTTATTTCTCCAGAAGCTCAAAATTCACAAGGCCATAGCAGCATGGAAGCAAATATCGTTTCAGATGCTGGTGAGCAGGTGAGATGAGGAAAACAGTGTGGGATACAAAATGAAACCTTTGGTTTGGAAATAAAAATGTCATTGGTGAGGTCAGAAATCTAGTCAAACAGACTTTCTGGCAATCCACGTTGGAAGAGGAACAAGTCAAATGTTGTGGGAACTTCACTTTTGGTGGTAGAGTACATTCCAGTGGTAGGTTACCATGAACCTTCCCAATGTTTACAGTTTCTGTAATAATCTTGAGTTGGGCTTATTGAATATGAAGTTCAGAAATATATGAAACCATAGGAACTTACTTCTTGCTTTTCTTGATTATTCTTGACAATTCATAATTTACCTCCTGATATTTCAGACTAGTTCCTTCGGACATCAGTACAACCCTGATAATGTGCCTCTACCCACCACAAAAGGCACAGTTCCTTTGTTCAATCCTGCTCAGGTATGTGAGATTACACATATAAAGTGTTGGGGAGGGGGTTTAAGAAAGAGGAATTTCAGGCCAAAAAGCTATATTGTAATATGCTATAAACAGCAACCTAAGAAAGTTATCAATAGAACAATGTGAATCTTTCTAATACTCCTTTAGAATCCTAATAATCCATCAATAATAGAAAGAGAGGCTCATCTAATCTACATAGCACAAAATTGAGAAAGATCAATCCAATTGAATATTTTGCTGCAGAGTAGTCAGGAGGGAGACAATAATTTTCCTTTGATGCCAATCTCTTGTCCTAGAAGTATATAATTTTTGTTTGTATGGAGAAATACTATAGGAAGAGAAATGTATGGGAAAACCAATTGTTCCAATAATCATTACCACTTCGCCATCAAATATAATTCTGAATGAGTTCATTGGCAAAAAAAAAAAAAAANTAGGTAGAGTGCTGAAACACAGTGTAACATTGATACTTCTCATAACGATCATTTTGGAGCTGCAACGGTGCAAAAATATTGACATCTTAAATATTCTTATTGCTCAGTCAACAATAGATGATTTGAAGGCTATGAAAAATTACCAATGTTACAAGACAAATCTTTCTTATCAGGTCATTACACCAGCATCCTCTGGCATTGGGCATCTGCAACAGAATTTTCAGCAATACTACCCACATCATCTGCAATACAAATAATTCAGGATACTTCTGTGACTGTCCCTCTGATCAGAAGCCATTTCCTTATCCAAAGATGACAGTTCTATGATCTCTTTGCTGTCCTTGTTTACTGACATTTGGATAACAGCACAAATATGAACTAATCGATAAGCCCCTTTTATTTTTATTTCCTTGGTATTTGTAAAAGACAATTTTACAGCAGATAGAATAGAGACAGACATAAAATAAAAAGGGAATATCCCCCCCCCTTATTTTCTGTCTTCCATTCTAAGAAGGGAGCTATTAATAGACTATATTGCCACTTAATACAGATATTCGTAATCTATTGAACAACTGGCTTGAAATTGTAATCTAAACATATCTGAAGGGAAAGAACAACAAATGTCTTTTTAAAATAAATGTACTTAGGATCTCTCTTGTATATTTGCTTGAGAATAAATCTCAGTTGAGATCTGTGTAATTTTGGGGCAAATTAAATTATGCTGCTTTTTACTGAAGAAGAACATATACTTAAACATAGTTACTTGGGAATAAAACTCATTTTTTAAAATTTGTATGTTATTTGCTAAGAAGTTGTATAACATACTCAGGGTTTGATTCCAGCCTGATATTGTATGGAGACTCCCCTGTTTTGCTTTCTAGAGCAGGGTCTTCAAACTTACACACACGCTCAAAGTCATTTTATGCAGTTCACAATCTTGAAATATTTTACATATCATCCCATTAATAAAACCAAAAATTGTAGTGCAATGATGTTCTTGTTAATAAAAAAAATGCTGGCACTTAAATGACCAAAGTGAAATGGCTTTCTTTTGCAATGCATGTTTTCTGAATAAAGTTATGTTTGTTAGCATACTGTTGTACTCTTCATTTCTTCAGTTTTGAGTCCCTGAAGATTTTTGTATCAATATAGGAAAAAAAAATTCCACTGTTGTAGCCCTCAATTTGTGACCTTGTGAATTATACCGTAAGTGGCACTTTTGATGATTTGAATTTGAGAACCTTGTTCCAGAGTGTATCTCCTCCTCTGACCCCTTTGGAAATTATCTGATGGAAATCACATAGCTGGGAAGCAGAGATAGGCTGCATTGTCTTGAGAAAGCTATGGTCAGCAATAATCCAACCTAGAATACCTTTTCTGGTAGACCTTTTGTTTAAGGGCATGTAAATTAATCTGTAAAATCAGAATCAAATTTTTTCTTCTCACTTTGATTTAGAGACTATGCTGCACTGCTGAATTGTCTTTTAACACTATACAGCATTGACATTTGCTTGATACAAATCAGTTTGTGGTAGATTTAAATACTGTCAATTCTTTGTCAATTGTCATTCAAAAACATGAGTGAATGAACAATTGTCTTGTGAGTTTCAGTTGCCGTCAAAACCACCATACTCCCAGCAATAATATAGGAAGTGTTGTGTAAAACCAGTAAAAAAGCTGTCTCTTCTACCAACTATTTGACATTACTCCAGGTTCCCTAACCTAAAGCTACCATTGAGTTTCCAACTTAGACCTTAAAGTACATGATATGAAATCCTATGTGGCAAACAGGACAAATTTGAATGGCTTCTGTGCAAAATATTATTAGGGATAGAGAAGTTCTTTTATTGTTCCTTGTAGCTAAACCTGGCACCCTCTCATCTGGGAAATTAGTTTTTTTTTCCTATCAATGTGTTGCTATCTCCTGCTCCTTACTTTGAAGAGCTGTGTCAATTTGTGGTGCTTTGAGTGGATGTTCTGGAGTATGAAATTCATAAATACACCCAAGGATATTTCTATCTAGAAAATAATAGTCTAGTGTACAGAATTCACCACTGAGACTACTGGGATCTGCTCATGTTCTGAAGGTTTTGGGAAGCTCTGGGAATGCTGTTCATATGTCAACAAATTTATCTCCAGAGGATGCATTTATCTATATTTATAGTGCTTCTAAGCTTTCCCTTCCCAACCCCAAAAGATTCTGAGGAGTGTATGGCATCAACCCAAAACATAATCGATAGCAAATTCAAATTAATGTAAAAAAGTAAAAAGAAACTTACAAAAGCAAAGCAAAAATAAAACCCAAGGTAAGTGCCCATGATAAGTGGACTGGGATCAAAAAAATGTTGGAATAACCTGTTTACCAAATTGCAGTAAGAAGAGGTTGCACATAGTTCTCAAAAAAAAAAAGAAAAGAAAAGAAAAGAAAAAACCATAAAGTGGGGGGCTATTATGGAAAAAATAGGCCACCTCAGTCATGCACCATGAAGTAAGTGGTGTGTAAGGGGTGTAAGGGGTGTGAATTTTCACTAGACTCTTTCCTAATGATCTGCCCAGAGCAGATTTAATTCTGGCAAGGAATTGCCTGATTTATCTCACTGCTGTGCAATTCAGGGTTTAAAAAAAATGTTCTCAGACTTAACAAACCAGTGCAGCAAATTTGGGTGCAATTTTATATTGCACTAGCTGAAACCTCTGAGTGAGCTCCAAAGACCCCTTGCAGAATGGGTTTTAGGAATTCATCAAATGGTGATCCAGGCATGAATTACTAAGATCAAGCTTCCTAACTTCCTAACTGGCTATTTAAGCAGATCACAAGTCAGGAAGAACCTCTGGAATCACTGTAAAATTATTTCCAATGTTTCCATGTAAACATGCTTTCTTTTTAGGCCCGGTTAAAGATGGAATCGCTATTATACAGAAAAAAAAAGAATCTAGTTTATTTGTCTGCTGGATATTAATCTGTCTGACTAATAAAATCACATTTTCAAGACTTCTGAGTATTATTTATGATTACTGGGAGACAAGGAGCATACTAAATAGAGGCAAACTGGCTTTCATGTACATTGCTTTCATTATGTATGCTGATCAGAACATGTCCCTTGAGTTGCTGAAGTAGCACAAAAATGTATAAAATTTGCATATATGTCTTCCTCCATGGGTAGACTTGAGGCATCAAATGCGGGAGAGGAGAGGAGGCATAAAACAGCATCAAGATGTGGACAACCCAAATTGTTTCACACAGTTTTTCCCAATTTGTAATCTGGGGACATATGGTGGTCCCTAATAGCATGGTGAGGAGGTACCTGATGCTAAATTAAACCATTGTTTAATTGCCCAAGTTCCAAATTATTAAATCCTACACTTGCTTAAAACTATAGATTTATGTCACAATTGCCCCAAAGTTTAGAAAAATCCCATAAATCCTGTCTGTACTGAAATGTGAAAATTGAGGAGATTTGGTACTTTAATTTCTACAAACATACTTTTAAATTGGCAGACACAGGTAGTCCTTGACTTACAACAGTTTGCTTAGTGACCATTCAAAGTTACAATAGCACTGAAAAAAGTGACTTATGGCCATTTTTCACACTTATGACCATTGCAGCACCCCACGGTATTTTGATTTATGTTCAGATGCTTGACAATTGACTCACATTTCTGATGGTGGCAGTGTCACAGGCCCATGGCAAGCAATGTCAATGGGAAAACTAGATTCACTTAACAACCATGTTACTAATTTAACAACTGCAGGGATTCACAAATGTGGCAAGAAAAGTTGTAAAATGGGGCAAAACTCACTCAACCAATTTTTCACTTAGGAACATAAACGTAGTTCTATAGGCACAGATGCCAGAATGCTCACAGGCATTGGGCTGTTGACCTCTACCTCATATACAGATTGGAAAACTGTGATTGGAAACCATTGCAGGTAGTCCTCAATTTATGACAGCAATTGGGACAGGAATTTTCATTGCTAAGCGAAATGGTCATGAAGCATGATGTTATATGACTGCATCACTTAGCGATGGCAATTCTGGCAGTACTGATTATTGGTGTGAATCACTGCAGGTTGTTAAGTGTCACATGGTTGTCATTTGGGATCGACTGGTTTTCCTATAGACTTTTGAGAATCTGGCAACAAAGGTTGCAAATGACTAGCATGTGACCATGAGACACTATGACCTCATAATCACAAGCTAGGCTCTGAGTGCTTGGATTGTGATCAGGTGACCATAGGGAAGCTACAATGGCCCAAACTCCAAAGATTGGTTATAAGTCCTGCTTGTTCAGTGCTGCTGCAAGTTTGAACAGTCACTGAACAAGTGGTCATAAATTGAGAGACACTTGCAATTTAGAGGAAGCAGTCTACTAGTTTTTCCTACATTTGCCTGCTACCTTCAGGGAGAAGAAAGATAGAATTACAACTGGGGAGTGTTATTGTCTTAATGCAGAGAACTTCCTGCCATATGAATAATTCCAGGGAAAATCTTATGGTTTACTAATGTCATGTATGAACTAGCTCCTAGACCAGAAAGGTACCTGTGATGGGGAATTTACTGGCATCAATATTCTGCACACAAAAATCTCTAACATTAGTTCAGAAAAAGCAAGTGTTGTCTCTCTCTCTTCCCATTCTCACCAAGGGAATATGTCAGTGATGCCTACTGCTGCAGGCTACCCTTGGGCTTTTGCAAACTTTTCATTTACCTTAACTTGCCACATGTCAAGATATATTACAATGTGATATGGATAACCATAAGCCTATGGAGGAGAGGCCCCAGTAGGTTGTGGGCATTGCTTATGGCTGGCTACTCTTGGCATTCCAAAACCTTTGTTGGATATTCTTTTCTTTTTACTTTAATTGAAGAAACAAAACATTAAAATGTGAAATTATAATTAAAATAAATAAATAAACCTGAGATGAAAACAAAAGCTCTAAAGACTCTTAAAAATTTAGAAGCTTTTGATATGTGATTGAATGCAGCATATCTAATCTTAAGCGCATGTCACACTGAACCAACGGATGCAAAGAGGATGTAAAAAGGACAAAAAAGCTTGCCATCCGTTGGAAAACGCGATGTACTCACTGCCTCCGTTTTGCTTCCTCTCTATCCTGTCAGCGTCCGGTTTATGTGACGTTTTCATCAGACTCCAAAAACGTTTGGGCTGCCCCAAACCTTTTGCCGCACATGCGCGAAAAATGTATCCCAGTTCATCCCCGATATCTTGGTCATCCGCTACGCATTCGCTATGCCATCCGGCAAGGCATCCGTTTTACGCATCCGCTCTATATGCCAGCTAGGCATCCGCTTACGCATCCGCGGCCAACTCGCATCCGCTCGGATGCCAGGGATGGAAGCTGCGAATCGAGACGCCAGGAATCGGATGCAGAACGGATGGCCAGAACAGATGCCAAGCGACGACAACAAAGGTTTAAAACGGAAATCAAACGTTGGCAGCAGGGGACCTATCACTTCGGGACATTAAGGATGTCTAGCAGGAATGCCTAGAGGATCTGCCCTAGAGGATGCCAAAGGGAACACTATACTGCTCTATAAAAAGTGGGAGCCACTCGCCTTGCAGTCTCACTTCAGACAACAGGCAGCAAGTCTTGCAATCCTCGCGTAGCCCTTCATCTTGACTCTTCTCGTTCCACAGGCATCCAGTCATGGTCCCACTGTGGGATCGTCAACACAGTCCATTTGGCCTATCCGCCAATTCCTTCTTGCCAACATACGAAGCCATACTACAGGCTCTGGTGAACTTCTGCACTATGAGAAGAAAAAAGAGGCGGCAAGAACGTCTGGGTCGCAAAGATTGGATCCGCCAGACCAAGAGCATGTAGTACTGGCACTGGCTACAACAAGCTGATGGTGGAGTCTCAGGAACGAAGACACGTCGGGGCTTCCAGGACACTCATGAGGATGCCTCAGCCTGTTTTGTGACGTAACTTGTGCAGCAGCTGAAACAGCCAGGTGTTTGACCTAAGGATGGCAGAACCAAACTTTCTTGGCCCCAAGCTGGACCTGGGACTCGAAGGATGGCACTCACTCTGCGCCACCCTGGACTCCGGGCACCACCTACAAAGCATGCGAGTAGCTGGAGGTGCCATCATCAACATCCATCAGCGCATCTGTGTCGTCAGAGAGAAGTGCGTGCCAGGCGCAATCATCGAAGAATACAAAGGAGGTCACTCCTCCAGTGCCCCTCACTGAAGACAGGATCGCAAGAATGCAGTTGCAGAGCCAGGTGGTATTCAGGAGTGGAACTTCCCCCACACCGTTGAGCCCATAGATGGCAAGCACGGTGGCCTCGCAAAGCCCAGCCAAATGTCGGGCTCCACTTATTTCTCAACTACAAGAGGCTTCTTCAGTACATTCGTCCTCTTCGCTATGTCGATGCTGAACCTTACAAGTTCATTGAACATCGATGCTTTCAGGCTACGGTCATCTTCAGAATGCCCCAAGGTATATACAACGCCAGTTCCACCTCAAAGGAGGGTCTGGATGAGAGGCTAACACTCCATCATGGAGCTACTCTCAGATGTCCAGATACCCCTGTCCCAACGATCAACGCAAGATGTGCCCTACTTTATCGTTGGGGAGTGAAGCGTTCTCCTCAGACGACCAGTACCTCGTTGAAGCCCACCGTACACCTCCAGACTTCCTCACCTGTGAAGATGGAGAGAGATCTCGTTCAATCTACAGGCTTATGTCCTAGGAGGCACAGGCGGTGTTGGTGCGAGACCACCGCCTTTGGCATCCTGGACCAACCTACGGTTCCAAGGTTAACTTCTCATCATCATGCAGCATCGCTCAGAAACCTGTGAGGGAAAGCATTTGCGAAAGCTTGCTGCATGCCTGCACATTCTCATGCTCGCCACCCGCGCTGACCGGGCAGTCTTGCGAGGAACCCAGGCTCGTGGACCGTCAACACGGCAATGCGGGACATGGAGCCTGGGGAATGGAGGCCCAAGCAAAGACCTGATAAGACCATCACGCTGAGCGATTGCACTGCGAAGCTTATATGGTCCCAACAGAGCCCTCATGTGAGGAGCAGAAGTCAGGCCGTCAACCTCCTGGAAACACTGGTGAGACTCCCCAGCTTGGCGTGAGTGCAAGACATGGATGGTTAGATGCTTAATGGATGCTTTTTCGGCCTTGTCTCATGCACAGCGGATGGCAGATTGGTGCCCGATGTTATGTGGGTGGGCCTTACAAAGATGAACAGGCATTGTAACGATAAGAGTATGCTGCTTGGTGACTTCACATGTTGGAGGATTATTACATTCATAGCTTATTGATAATTAAAGGGCCATAGTGCTGGCATCTGGAGGTGCGTGGACCGACTCCAGTCCACTATGCTTTGCACTGGAGGCTTATCTAGCCCACAGCTATCCTTAACCCATACCATCAGCTATCTTAACCCATTCTCCACAGCATTTCTGAAACCCAATTCCACAGCTATCCATTAACCCATCCCAAAGGTAATCTCTCTGCCCCCCCAAGCCCACTGCCTATCTTACAACCCATCCCGGAGCACAGCAGTTCATGATGAGGTCCTTACATACAACTCTCAGCAGCTCTGATAATTTCTAAATAGTTCTAATGTCCACCCCCAAGACATTTAGTCTGCTAAAAAGAAATGCATGGCAAGCGTGTGGTCGAGAGCTTCAAATGATACTACTTTATTTGGCACAAACCCAGCGCTGGTATGAAACCCATAGTAATGGATCGCCCCAAGCTCAAGCTGTAATCCCCCACAACTATAACGCTCAGCCGACTAGTGGCTAGAACCCAGACTGTATCCGCCGTGCTCTTCGCACTGCTTATATGTCCCACGTCGCGCATCGTGTGCGCAGTTCCAGAGTGTGGCTTGACAGGACGTCACACGGTGCCTCTATGGTGGTGGGTGGTGCTGTGTGTGTAGTGCCTTGGCTGCGCCCGAGAAGACAATTCAGTCGATGGTGTGTCCGATGTTGAGGAAGCTACTCAGACAGCTGCGCTCAGACGCCGTCTGCAGGATGGCCGCTCGCAAGAGGGCTCGCTCCCTCCGCATGCCCCCCCCTCCCCCACTAAATATGAGCCGTGGAGGAAGGGTGTCAGCCCAAGTACTGATAGACATCTGGATATGATAACCCTGAAAGCCGGGCCTCTGGCTGTGATGGTCTGGAGGACGCAGGAGCCCATGGTCTACGTGGGGCATGTTGTGCTAGCATTCCTGCAGTGGACGTGAGGGGTCCACTGGCTGGCGTCGGTGCATCAGTTGGGCCCGGCTGGTTCACTTCGCCATGGTATACCGGTGGCATC